>CAKMRK010001041.1:0-39599 GCA_928213465.1 Penicillium sclerotigenum | reverse complement strand
TCAACTAACACCCCTGTTCTTTTTTCTAGGAAACGCATTATCAACAACACCCATCGCCGGTAGCCCTGGTGCCTCGACCGCGATGACTACTACAACCAACCCCGCAGCCTCAACGTCCACCGCCCCCGACCTTCCCTCCCGTCCCAGCACTCTCAACTCCGTAGTCAACAGCACCGCCTCCAACTACTCGCCATACGGAGCCTCGCGCCTTGGAACAGGCGCGTACGGATCCAGCTATGGCGGCATGGGTGCCATGGGAACACCCTACTCCCGCTTCGGCACCATGGGCGGTATGGGCTCCATGTATGGCGGCGGTTATGGAGGCTACGGAGCCGGGATGTATGGTGGAATGGGCGGGATGGGAGGCTATGGAGGCATGTATGGCGGCATGCCGGGACAAGATCCCAATGATCCAAACAGCCTGACGAACTCGTTCGGGCAGAGCACCCAGGCCACTTTCCACATGATTGAGAGTATCGTCGGTGCATTTGGTGGCTTTGCTCAGATGCTTGAGAGCACATACATGGCTACGCACAGTTCATTCTTTGGTTGGTCTTTCTCTTGAGAGAATTTCATATCGCGGACCACTCGCTGACTCATTTTTGTAGCAATGGTCTCGGTCGCAGAACAACTTGGAAACCTGCGCAACACCCTCGGCTCCGCCCTGGGCATTTTCACCCTCATTCGGTGGTTCCGCACATTGATCGCGAAGCTCACAGGCCGTCCTCCGCCAGCCGATGCGACTTCGTTGACTCCCGCTGCCTTTGCGGCTTTCATGAGCGGCCGCGCCGCTACCACTCTCCCCGATGGCTCACCGGCTCCCCCCAAGCCATCCAAGAAGCCCTTCTTCATGTTCCTGATAGCCCTCTTCGGTCTCCCCTACCTGATGGGCAAGCTCATCAAGACCATGGCCCGATCCCAGGAGGAAGAGGCGAAGCGCCGCCAACTTGTCGGCCCCAACGGCGAGCTGGGTTCAGCATCCCTCGACCCGTCCAAGCTGGACTTCTGCCGTCTCCTCTATGACTACACTCCCGATACCCAGGAGAGCAATGGTATCGACCTGGCTGTGAAGAAGGGTGACATCGTCGCCGTCCTCAGCAAGTCTGATCCTATGGGCAATGCCTCCGAGTGGTGGCGCTGCCGTGCCCGCGACGGCCGCGTCGGATATCTCCCCGGCCCGTATCTGGAGACCATCCAGCGCCGACCCAATCAGCAGGCTATCACAGCCGGCAGCGAGCCGGCTACTCGCACTTCTACAATGAAGGGCGAAACTGTGACCGAAGGTCGCACACAGAGCCTGTCATCTCTGGGCAAGCCCGAGATTAACAGCAAGATAGGCGATATCTCGCCTGAGAGCTTCCAGAAGAGCACTTTCTATTCATGAGCCATGCCATATAGACCTTGCCTAGTGCTTGATTTGGAATTTCTTCTTCTACGTGTCCATGTCTATGCCTTTCATCTTTGGATTGCTAGACAGGTTGAAGCGGGGTATGATTTTCCGATAGTGATGTTAACTAGCCAAAACCTCCCATCCCTTGAGCCTTTGTGCTCATCCTTATATATATCCCCCGAGCGTGCCGTTGAATCTACTCGATCCTCCTAATGAACTGTGATCTACTGTGCAGGCTACAGCCTATCCGTGATGCCAGTGATTATCTCCTCCCTACCTCGGACTGATGATATTAACCCTCAATATCATCTGGGTAGTCTCATTCCCCACCCCCACCTCCTCCTCTTTTTTTCATTTTGGCGTCTCCTTCTCTTTCTGTCGTCGCATCGGATTGGATTCATTTTAGCGACGGTCTCCCCGACCCCATTTGGCTTATATATTCATTACTGAGTGCAATGCACGAATATACACACCGCAACCTTGAAACCATTCACTAGTTCTAGTTCGAAACAAAAGCCCTCCTCCTCCTTCCTCTTGCAGTAACCACAAAAGTACCACATCCCCCGTACCCGATACTCCCATTTGATCCTCCCGTCCAATACCCCCCAGCCCTCGTGGAATATCCCTCGTGTGGCCCACAGTGGGCCATCCCATACCCGTCCCGTCCGCTCCCGGCATATATCCGTATTCGTCTCCACTGACACTTGACACTTGACACTTGATACATCGAATATCAATTGTTTACTACCCATGCGTACTTTGTATATTCTAGCACCCATCTGCATCAATATCCCATACCTTACATTCACAAACATTCACAATATGCCACGATCTCAATCCCCTATACAAACATCGTATTGATATGCAGCAATCCGGAGTACATACATATCTAGTACTGCAGCGTCCTGTAGCCCTAACCCACATGCAAATCCCGAATCCCCAATTCCCAATCCCGAATCCGCAATCCCCAATTCCCACATCCCAATTCCCACATCCGAAAGGTAAATCTAAAATCCAAATCCAAATCCAAATCCAAAATCCAATCATCCATCCCTTCCATGCAGGTGCACATACCCGCCCACGTCATCTCGCCTCCAACACCCCTGCTCCCTGCTTGCACCCCCATTCGAGTCTAGCGTGTTCCAGTCCCAGTCCCAGTTCCAGCGTCAGTTCGAAGGTTTGGGCCGAGTTCATGTGTCCCACGCCTGCATTCGGCTCCCTGCAGCCTTTTTTCCTTTCCTTTCCTTTTCTTTTTTCTTTTTTCTCTTTTTTTTTTCTCCTTTTGCCTCCTGCGGACCAGTCACTCCCCGGTTGGATTTACATTTCGTTTGGCGGTGTTGCGGTTGGGGCTGGTGAGGCGAACTCGGGGGGTGGCTTGGCTTGCCTTGCCTTGGCTGCGTTACGTTACGTTACGTTACGTTACGCTACGCTGGTTGGATACCGATACCCCGTTGGGTTAGGTGTATTTAATTTGTAGTTGTATTTGGATGTTACTTTGATGTTTTGATGCTTTTGGGGTGAGGGTTAGGGCCGTTTTGGCTTTTTGGAGGTTTGGTGGTATTTCAGAATACTCCGTGCTATGTTATGTTAGATGTGCGGTATATGTACAACGTATAATTATAACGTATTTACCGTATAACGTCTAAGTATAATGTACTGGAGCAAGGGGCCGGAGATTGTGCTTCTTCGCTGCTTGTGTGATACCCCCATAGTGCAGCAATCCACGCGTGAATTTAGAACGGTATTATTGACCTTGTGCTTGTGCTGTCGTCATCGTACTTTCGTAGGGCTACTGATAACGGAGTATAATGTGGATAAACGCTTGAAAGGCATTGGTTTTGCTTTTTTTTCTTTGCGAGTATATTGTAGATAATCATTAACACATTGTGATTCGATTCAGTTCAATGGTTTTTGCGCTACGATTCCCACGCTTCCTTCTGTCCGGGTTGTGTGACGAATCGCTGCATACGTGTATCCCCGTGTGGGTTTCTGGGCGTGCTAGGGCTGTGTATATAGCGACTATGTATATACAGCATAATATATAGTATAGTGTATAGTGTATAGTGTATACTGTTCTACGATAAGTCCCCGCGAGAAACTGGCTGTTTGAAATACTCCATTTCAACGTGCCGGTTTGCCGTCGTGTCTATCTGGAATAGGTTGTGCTTGGGGATCCTAGAGAGACGGGGACGTGGGGCTGCGTAGTTGAACTGTGTGAAGTGAAGTATGATCGTGGCAACGAACGTCGAGTTGGGCCGGGGTTGGTTGGAGTAATAGACGGCGGGACTGGGGTTGTGTGGTAGAAATGCTAGAGATTCGAGACGAGGGTTGCAGCGCAGTTTCCAGGGCTGTGAGAGGAGATGTCGTGTCGGGTGAGACATAGCTGAGACTGGGACTGGAGCCGGGGTGTCGAGTCCACAGGGGAGGATAATGTCGGTCGAGCGGATGGATTGGTGCTGTGGAGCTGAGACGTGTGGCCCCCCCCCTTCTCGTGCTACCCATACACCCATACTTGACAACCAGCACAAAGGATATACAGAAACTCGGATGCCATAATGCATAGATCACCAATCTAAAACGCGGAGAAGCCATAATAAGAACGCCCTTGCTATGAGTCTTCCTCCCCTGGGCTATGTTTGGAAGGGAGATGATGGGAACAGCAGCACGGGGACCATATACATAGAGAAAACAAAAGAGAAGAAAGGAAACGGGCTCACACGCTGATGGGAGGGGGGGAAAATCAAGACATAGAAAGCAAATGGCAGATGAAGCAGTGGAAGAAAAGAAATGAAGCAAAATGGAAAAAAAACGTCTCAAAAACCAAAAACCAAAAACCATCAAAATCAAAACCAATCAAAATCAATATCAAAATCAAAATCAAGATCACATCCCCAATCCCTCATGGTGAGGAGGCTCATGGTTAGGATCCTGATCCCTAGCCCACTTCGACATCGACTGCGTAAGCGTGAAATCCAAATCCTGCAACCTCGTCTGGAACGACTCAACCGTATTCCAGTCCGGCGGATGAGTATCAGCTTCACTCGGCGCATCCTCTAGATCTCTCGGTGCGGGTCCAGGGTGACCATGCACAGCGTGAGCGGAGTGAGCACCGTGTACAGCATGCGAGCCATGAGAGCCGTGTACAGCGTGGGAGGCGTGCGAGCTGTGAGACCCATGTGCACCGTGTGCACCGTGTGAGAGATGGTTGCCTATTGAATGGTGGTAGGACTGGATGTGGCGGGGCTGGGTTGAGTGCATAGCCATTGGCATGGGCGGGGTCTCTTCCAGTTCCAGATCGGGCAAGTTTTCGAGGTGGTTTGGGTCTAGAGCAAGATATCTTCTATCAATATCATTCGGTACACTCACACTCACCGGAACGGCGGTGGATTTACCGTATGAGCCGAGTGGGTAGGGCGGCATCTCTCGGACTGGGGATTGCATGTCGGGGAGTGGTGAGATGGGCGTTGTGACGCTGTGTTCGTCTGTTGGTTCTGGTGTGTAGCAGGTCATGTCGGATGGTGTTTCTGTTTGGGTTGTTAGTTATGTGTATTTTGGGGGGATTTGTGGGGGGTTTGATATAGTCAAGCCAAGCCAAGCCCTAGCATGGTCTATATTGCATATCGTATATCATTTCGGGATGATAATGTCAAACTTACGAGGTTCGGGACTTTGGGTCTCAGTCTCTGGTTCTTTCCCTCGGTTGGTATCCCATGATGTTCCATAGCGACGTACGAAGCGGGCGATACGTTTTGGATCGACGTTCTGGCCGTTTACTCGGAATGCTGTCTGTTTGCCTTGGGCAGCACGCTTCTGTTGCTTGCGAAGCATGAGATGGACTTCTTTGGCTTTGATGTTCTTTCGGACATGCCATGCTGCAAGACGATCTTTGTATTGTTTCTCTCTAATGGACTGGGAGTTAGGTGATACTGCGGTCACAGATGGGGATCTATAGATGAATATGCAAGATGCATATTCAACTAGGAAGATGAAGAGCAAGAAGAGAAAGAAAAAGGATAGTAGTACGATGCAAAGAACTTATAATCCCTTTCCATGATGCGTTTCACATCGCGTAGTTTCAACTGGTCATTGCGGTAGAGTTGTTCGATGATTTCACGGTATTCGTGCCAGTCATCCGATCGGCGGGGTCGAAAGACATTAGGCGATTGAGGGGAGATGGGAGTTGAGTAAGTGTTCTCCATGATTAAGAATATATAGAGAGATAGAGTTGGATTCTCATATCATACTGGTCTCATGGGATTATTATGCAAAACAGAGGACCATAATAAATTAAGGAATGCAAATCATAAATATGTTCTAGAAAAATAAAAAAAAAACCCCCCCAAACCCCAAAAACCATCAAAATCATAAAAATCATAAAAATCTAAAATGAAAAATGTCCCATAAAATCCCATAAAATAGCAAAGAAGGAAAGAGATGAGGGGGGCCAAGGAATTCCCTTCTTCTCTTTGCGGCGACGTGCACGCGGACGCACGCCCCCCTGCTTCCCCGGGCAAATCAGCTTTGACGGGGAAATCCATTTGGCTCCAGTTGGCTCCATTTGACTCCATTTGGCTCCATTTGGCCCCAGCTACAGCTATGACCCAGAGCAACTTGTCACGACGTGTATAGGGGAGAATATCTCCGGGATTTGGTCTTGTTCTGGGAGTTTAGAGGAAATTCTTTGTTGTATGTCGCATGCTTTGTTCTTTGGAGTTATTTTTTTTTAATATTTTTTTTGGGGGGGGGGGATTATTTAGGATTTTTAGATATTTTTTTAAAAAAAGATTGTATAATATTTGCTTTTTTTTTAACTATATTTCTTATATTCCATTAAATCATTAAATTATTCTAATATTAAATCAATTAAATAATTAAATCATTTAAAAAATGAGTGGAGAAGGTACTTTTGATCTTTACAGCCTAAGCGAACTATTAACCTGCAGTGCACTGGCCGCAAATTGGATGCATTTTCCGTTGCCTTTTCTTTTGATGTTGTTTATAGATTATATATATGTCTGTAGAGAACAGTATAATATCCTCCTATATTGTTATACACTATACAATACTATAAGGATAATAATACTCCATATTTATAATATAATGAAGAACCTGCAGATCAGAACAAAAAAAGACCGGGAGCGGGCCGAATCTTCCCTGACAGGTCTTTGTCTTCCGAGTCTAAAAATCCCCAAGAATCCCCAAAAATCCTTCCTAAAATCCCAGTTCCGTGGATCAAATCAGCCATGGACATAGGTTGTATATATAATGAAAATCATGCAATTCTCTATAGATGATACATCATGACTCAGGAATAGATCGAGATCCATATGTGCGCTTCTATATGACACCTGCCAGAACGTGCCAGATCTCAACTGTCAATCTTTCTTAAGTAAGGAGTAAAAGCCGTTAAACCCGTTTTTTTCTTTTTTTTTTTAAAAAAAAAAGAAACACACACCCATCAAGGGGGGGATGAAATGCGCTTTGATCTCCAGAGACAAGGTTACCCTGTCAGACACAAATTTCCTTTTAGTGTCTTTTTGTATTTATATCCATTTCCGGCCGAGACTTATTAAAAACGTACGATGCAAGGTCCGTGCTACCTTTTTGCCTTTTTACCTTTTTCTGTTCTGGTGTTGGATCGTTTTTTTTTTCGGGATCTCCGTACATTATCTCCAGGCTTATACGGAGTATACTAATGTCTGTTCTTTTTTTATATTTTAGGTATCCACGGAGTATGCCCTGAACAGGTAGGATGGGAGTTTTGAGGCTTATGATACCTCGGTCTGAGTTAAATTCAAAATGTTTTACTTTCTTGACTCCACTCAATCCTACTCTCATATACAACGGGGCACATTCCCCCGTTAGCACCTGCACGCGTGGCCCATATCCCAAGGGCTAGAACGCTAGAACTCCCAACGCAAAACTCAGGAACTAGGGTCAGCTGGGAATAGGTTGAAGATGGGTGCTGCACTGATCTACAGGGTTTTGTTTTTCTTTGGTTTTGTCTTTCGGGGAGGGAGAATCCTAGTCCCCGAGAAGGATGGGTGGTATCTTTGCTTGGAGCTTTGATGATATCCGAATGGATAGTAAAGTACGGAGAGTACAATCATATCTAATAAGGTATATTGAATAAGGGGGTGAATTATAGTGTTCATTGGAAAAAAAAGTTATAGGAAAAAAAAAATAGAAAAAAGCAAAAAAAAAGGATGTAAAACACTGCTATCCCATATATCAGGTATCCAAGCTCCAAATATCCACTGAATTGGACATAAAAAGTGCGGGGAGTACTTTGGTATCTGTTCCAATATAAAAACAATATAAAACAATATAAACAGAGTAAAACCTATTAACCGCGCTTTCCTTGGTACTGGACGGTGGACGGTGGACGGTGGGAACACAACGGCCATCCCGCGTGGAGCCCATCCACTCGAGCCGCCTGGACACGGAGATATCTGCCGCTGGCACGCTCATAGGTCCACGGACCATCGTTCACCGGCTCGGATCGCATGCAGGTACTAGGATGTAGCGCGCAGACTGGAATGTACAAATGCATAGAGGCAATTATCTCTCTCCTGAGCTCATAGGCAATGAGGGGGAGGTCATTGAGAAGTGGGGAAGGTCTGTTCCCAACCCACGCGCCAGTCCTGCACTCAACCGACCTCTCTTAGGGGATTGGACCATCTCGTCACTCCAGTATTGTGACAAGCCAATAAAACCCGGGGGTTTTAGTCTTGGTTGAAACATTGGCTGTGGCATGTCATTGCTATCCCCTATAATGTACATCAATGTACAATCGTGTGTGTGCCTTGGGAGCTTATCGACAAAATGCGTGGTGTGCTGTGCAGGTCTTTAATTTCATCCATCTGCGCCATTTTGCGCCCACATGACTGGAATTGGAATCCTGCGCAGCCTCGCCTTTTACTGTCTTAGAAAAAAAATTAATTTTTTTTTCCGGGTTATATTTCATGGTTTATTCTTTGGGGCAGTTGTCTGTCGGGCTTGGTCGGCGGCTGCTACGGCTGCAGCCGCGACAGCAGCTGAATTGCTAGACCCCGTGCTAGCGAGATTGCTGGCATGCGCGAGGAGAAACTTGCAGCAAGTGAGCGTATACTTGCAGGCTCGAGTCCAGGTCTCATCATTCTGGTTGAAGCCCAACTTGATGCTGGCATCGCCAATACGATCCCGCTTGATCTCATAGGGCAGTTTTAGCCCCGGTGCTGTGGAGCTGGTCTGACCGCGACGGGGAGAAATAAGAGGCGCTGGCGTCCTTTCAACAAACTTCCCCATCTGGCGTAGACACTCAAGGAACGCCACCATACCCGCATCAAAGCGACGGTGAAGCCAAGGGATATTGAGCGGGAGATCACCGGACGAAAAAAGGTCGAGTGGGGTCACTTTAGGTGCAGCTCCCTCGACGGGCTGGCCAGATGCCTGCGTGGGATATTCAATCTTGTCAATCCGCGAGTTAGAACCCAGCGGTTTGAGACGATACCCCTGGAATTGGAATCCGAGTTTGTCGGCCATTGTGGCCAAAAGTAGAGCTGTTTGTCCCCATGCAGCATTAATTTCGGGCCAGTCAACAGAAGGATTGGCTAGCCGGCCCAGCCGTAGTCCATTGATAGTACCGAAATATCCATCATGACCAATGCAGAACGCGTCATTGTAAACATTTGTACGTTGCAGTCGCTCAAGCTGCTGGGAATCATGATCATAACGCATATTGAGTGCATCCCGTTCGTTTTGAAACTCCGTGAGCGTCAAGGCAAACGCATTGCGAGACCGCCAAAAGCTCTCCTCGTCCGCATCCAGGCGTCGCGAGTCGATTTCCAAGCTGGCAATCTCTGCATCTAGAGCAGCCTTTTCTTTCTCCAGAGACTGCAGCTCTGCGAATGCGGCCCGTTCCGCTTCGAGGCTCTCGTCCAACGATTTCTGTGCCGCCTGCAGCTCCTCCTCGGTCGGGATTGACCCATTCAAGTTTCTAAGAAATGAGATATAGGCATCTCGCTCCTTCGTAGACCCAGCCAAGCGTTTTTGTAATCCTTCCACAAGCAGCTCCGTGCATTCCACACAAATAGGATGGTCGATATCGGAGCGCGCCGAGACTATCTCAAACAGCCGTGTTGTCTTCTCCACTTGATCAACGAATGACCCATCCTCCTGGCCCCGGAGTTGGGCTTGTGTATGGTTTCGTTTGCTTTGGGCAGCAGAGTTACTCTCATTGACTAGTGGTGGCGCGACTTGAGATTCGGTGAGCATCACGAATGACATATTGCCGCTATCAGCTCGGGGTATTGTCGGTGGGTGGTGCTGGCCTCCTGCACGCGGGGCGGGGATAGACCGCCTGTAAACCGGTGAAGTAGCATGTTTGGAAGACTGGTCATACTTGTCGCGGTGTTCGGGTGGATAGGATGATCGCGCTGACGAGGAGGCAACGCCAGTGTCTGACAACGTCTTTCCTGTAGAGTCTAGACCGCCAGCTTGATTAGCGGGATCGGAATGGTGATCCTGTGTGAACTTACTGGATAACAAGTCAAAAGCAGCTGGGTTAAGTGACTCTACTGAGCCATCTAGCTTTAGCGGCGTTCGACACTTTTGGCAATACATGGTCGTCAATACATCCCGGGGTGGTGTGGGGAGTGGGAGTCGGGGAGCTCCAAGGGAGCTTCGGCGGGAACGTCATTTTGGTTTGTTTTCGCTTTGCCGCATATTTGCTCGTGCGCCTGCACACCACACGTTACTTTGACTATCAACAGTTGCTGTCAAATTTAATTAGGCGTTATTCTACTACGCCCTCAATGGTCGATCACTTATAAGCCACGCGCCTATCAATTCTTATCCGCAACCATGAACGACCCGGACGACAGCATGGACCACCACATGCAGGACAATATGGAACGACCAGCGAAGAGACCATGTCTATCATATACCCCCGATGACGATGAAGAGGTCCCCCCTGAATTTGATCTTCCGGCTGCGCGCGCGCAGAATGACTCGCGACTGAAGTCTCTGTTTGAAGGCATTTTCGCTAAATATAGCCATGACTTCACCGACGTTGGTGATGAGATCGATCTGCAGACTGGGGACATAGTGGTAGACAATGGGCATCTCTTGGGCATGCGGGGCGAACATGATGATGGTGGCCAGCCGCGATCATGGCTCTCCCGGGCGGACCTAGATACGCCGGAAGACCCTGATGAAGACGATGATGACAACACGAAGGGAGAGGAGGATGAATTCTTTTCTATGGCATCCTCTCCCAGTGGTCGTTCTCCATCTGCTCCACGTGAACTGTCGCCGTCAAAACAGCTACAGACAGACATGGATACCTCTTTGGATTTCGTGTTTACATTTAAAGCATCTGGGGCCGCAGGACTCAGTCCTACAACCAAGGAGGAACATGTTTCCCATCCCCCCAACCCTATTCCAGTTTCCAAACCGCAAGATCCACTCTGGGCAGTTCCAGACTTGCCCCCATCCTTTTCAACACCTACGACTCAGACTCGCAAATCAAACGTGGGCTTCTCTCCACCTGCCAGGTCTACCTCCCCGCCAGGGAGCGGCTCCGTCTGGGCTTTGCACAAACCCCGTAGACCACGTACAGAATCGAAACCAAAGGCTACGCCGAGTAAGCGCCGACCCGCTGCGAAGCGCAAATATCATTCTAGCCCTGTGACGCACGACTGGTCTTTTGCGGCAGTGCCTGATGGAAATGAGTCAGATGACCCTTTACAGGACTATGAGCCATCGCCCACACCATCAAAAATGAGAATTATTCGTGGGAAGCGCCGCATTCTGACGAAAGAGAATGATGGTCCTCCTACGCCTTCCAAGAGGCTGGCTGTTGTCATCGAAGTCAATCCTCAAATTAATAGCCAAGTGGATGATCGAGTGGACAATAAAGCCGATGATCAAGCTGATGATCAAGTCAATGACCAAGAAGCGGGCTGTGAACCAAGTGGCTATGATGATGAAGTGGCCAACGCACCCCTCGAAGAAGGGGACCGTGGATTAAGCAACCAGGTAGATGAAGAGCCTGAGGCATGTCTTAAAGATGGAAGCTGCGAACCGAGCCACCAAGACGGCGGAGCGCCCGAAGAACAACTTCGAGGAGGCTGCGGGCCAAGTGACCAGGAAAACGAAATGCCTAGAGCAGAATACAGCAATGAAATGCCATTTGATCCTATGGTACAGGGCTATTCAACCCCTAAGGCTGCAGCTACTGCCAGCACCCAGGCCCTATCCCCACAGCCCATGGAAAACACCCCAAGCAAAAGATGGCCCATGACGCCCGATGAAGCAAAGTTAATCGTGTGCATGATGCATAAACAAGAAAAGAAGGCCAGTGATGTGATGCACATGTTGCCAGGTCGCGAGTACCAGACAGTTTGGCATTGGTTCTACAATCATTGGACCCGCCGTCTCGCCAGCCCGCCTCCACTTTCTGCAGCCTGGTCACAACCTGAGCTGGCAGCTCTGGCCGGACTCAGCACCCAATCGGATCTTACCTGGGGTCAGATACAAAGTCGGTTCAAGGGGCGATCGCGACATGAGGTAGAGTTTGAGCTACTACGTGCTTCTGTTGGCGAGGGCTTTACCTCTGCAATGATTGGGAGTGTGGAAGAAAGCGTGGCACCGGAAGAGCAGCAGCCGGAAGAGGAGGCTCAGGATGACGAGATAAAGGACGAGCCAGAATCTGACCCAGTCGTGGGGGAAGTCGAAGACGAGGCAGGAGATAACAATGCTGCGTCAGAAGACACTGCTCGGGAAAAGCTTGAGCAGGTTGGCATCCAACAAGCGACCAAGATAACAGACAGTAAGGCGTCTGGTCCAACGGCTTCTTGGGTATCTTTATAAACTCCTGAATATGGCAATTGGGTGCAACTGCATTTACTAATAGGGTCTATTGATCGACGACCGATAAATCTATCCAGATCCATATCAATAACCATAAACTGCCATACCACATCCAATTAATCTATCTATTGAAAGTCTTCATCCCGTGCATTCATCACATCCTCAAGCTTCGTATCAACAGCCCCGCCAACATCTCCAGCCTTGGCCCAGAACCGGGACAGATGCCGTGAGCCAGAGTCTGAAAGTACCGTGACAATGCGATGACCAGGGCCAAGCTTCCTCGCTGTCTTGACAGCGGCAATACCTAGAATCCATCCAATCAGTAAAGTACATCATATGCACTAGGCAAAGAAGTAATAGACCTACAGTTCACTGCACTGCTGCTGCCAATAAAGATACCATCCTTCTCCACAAGCCACCTAGCCATGGCCAAAGCCTGGGCATCAGTGACACGCACCGCATCATCAATTAACTCCTTCCCAGCTTCGAAATTCGCCGTGACGCGGTTAATCCCAATCCCCTCAACAATAGTATCAACCTGCCTCCGCCGCCTCGTCCCCTCCCTCTCCTTAATATCAAACATAACCCCGTAGACCACTCGATTAAAAAGGCCACTTCCCTGCGGGTCAGCCAGCACAACAGTAAGCCTAGGCAGCAATGGCTTCAAGAACCTGGCTACGCCCGAAATAGTTCCACCTGTGCCAGCGCCCGCTACAAACGCATCAATCCGACCCTGACACTGAGCGTACAGCTCTGGGCCAGTCCCTTCGTAGTGGGCGCGCCAGTTAGCCTCGTTCTCGAATTGGTCGGCAAAAAAGCCCCGGCCACGGGTCATGCGTTCGTTTGCCGCGGGGAGATCGGATTGCTCTTCCGCTGATGTAGAGGGAATGCCCGATGAGGCCGTGTGCGTTTTTGCTAGTGCTCGTGCGCGATTGACGAAGTTGTCTTTCTCCACTATGGGTGCTGGCGGAACCCGGTCCACGATTGCCCCGAGTTTTAGCAGCAGGTTGGATTTTTCAATTGCTTGGTCGGACGGCAGGCAACTGGGTTGCATGTGCATTAGTGGGTTTGGCTATTGGGTGGGAAGGAGAGGGTGGCGTATCCGTACATGTGTGCTAGGTACCCCTTCGCCCGAGCTAGTGTTGCTAGTGAGATACCGGTTGATCCCGATGTTCCTTCGTAGATTGTGTCGCCTGAATGTGGCGTTAGGATACCTTGTTCTTCTGCCTGGTTGGGGTTAGTGATGGTGGCTTAGTGCAGGGGGTTTTTTTCCTGTTTTTTGTATTGTAGCATACAATCTCAATCATGCTTAGTGCAACTCGGTCTTTTGAACTCTGGCCAGCGCCATTCAAAAACTGGGGGCATTGTTAGCGCATTGATTGTTAGCCTTTTTTGTTTGAGGTGGTTGGTAGACGAAGTACCAAGGCTACGTACCTCTGCCTTGCCTAGAATCTCACATCCCGTCTCGTCTGATAGTGATTTGATCCGGAATAGAGGGGTGTTTCCAATGCAGCCTTCAATGCCTTCCACAATAGTGGGCGGGCCAGCCCGGGCGATGAGGCAATTTGTCGGAGATATTTGTTCTGTCACATTATCCTCATGCTTGGGACGTGAGAGTTCTTGATATGCAATTGCCAAGCAGACACCGGCGACGAAGGCCGTGCCTATGTACGCCGTCGAATGATCTGGCATCTTCCAATGCCGTTTTAGGTCTTGAAGATTGAGGTTATGTGCATAGACGGGAGATATGAAGCTCGGACCATCAGCGTCCTTCGGTAGAAGAGAGGGCTCAGCCTGTACTTCGTCGATGGAAAGGAATATTGTCAGTCGGTTCAAAGAATTCCCTCTTTCAACTTGTGTTCAGCTTCAAGAACCTTGTAGTAACCAAAGTGTCGAGGAAATTGAAGTTGATTGATTTTGCCTAAGGCACGTGGTACCCTGCCTGAGGCCAGAAAGGCTTTCCAGAAACACTAGTTCTCCTCCCCAACAACCTTGAGCTTAGCTCTGCAATCACAATGGACTCGCCCGTCCTTACCCAGCTGTTCCGACAGCTTTTCCGCCATCCAGCATGTCGATCCTTAAGGAGGTCACCCTCCGCACTTGCTCGACCACAATCCCGACCGTTCCTCACTCGGCGCACAGCTGTCAATGTGAAGCGCAAACCGCACGGGGATGACCAGCTCTGGACAAAAAGAGGGGACTACCCCAAGAACATTGATGAGGAGTACAGAACATACCCGACAGTAACGGCGAAGGAGCTACGCAACCGTCGCGAACGGCCGCGGCAGGTTAAGATGCTAACGCGCGAGTTCATCGACGGTGAGTTCGGCGGCTAAATAAAGTGAGACCCGTTCTGACATTTCGCTTTTAGACAGCCTCTATAACCCACATTATGGATACTTCTCCAAACACGCCACCATTTTCAGTCCTGGAGAGCCATTCGACTTCAACAACATCGAAGACGGCCCCGCGTTCCATAAACTCCTTGGCCAGCGGTACACGGAGTTTGAAGACAAGCTTGATGCGACGAATCCAGATATCGCGCGGCAGCTGTGGCACACACCGACCGAGCTCTTCCGACCATACTATGGCGAAACCATTGCGCGGTATCTGGTGTCGAACTACAAGCTGACCCTATACCCGTACCACGACCTGATCATCTACGAAATGGGCGCAGGAAACGGCACAATGATGTTAAACATTCTGGATTTCATCCGCGACACTGATTACGAGGTGTATCAGCGAACCAAGTACAAGATCATTGAGATCTCGCCCGCGCTGGCGGATCTACAATACAAGAACCTCACCGACAAGCTTAGTGCCAAGGGACACCGGGACAAGGTCGAGATTGTAAATCGGTCAGTCTTTGACTGGGACACATACGTCCATTCGCCGTGTTTCTTCCTGGCCCTGGAAGTTTTCGATAACTTTTCCCACGACACCATCCGCTACAAGCATGGCACCGAAACGCCGCAGCAGGGTGGTGTGCTGATCGATTCCGACGGCGAGTTTCACGAGTATTACAACAACCAGCTGGACCCCGTCGCAGCCCGCTTCCTGCGCGTTCGCCAAGCAGCTGCCCGCCGTCCTTTCCCGAGCCCCTTGGGCCCACCTCTTCTCCGCGGCCTGCGCTCCGCCGCGCCCTTCCAGAAGGAATACTCCCTACCGGAGTACATCCCCACCCGACTGATGCAGTTCTTCGATGTCCTGAACCAATACTTCCCAGCCCACCGTCTCGTTTCAAGTGACTTCAGTTCCTTGCCAGATGCCGTCCCCGGGATCAACGCGCCGGTCGTGCAGACTCGGTATCAGCGGCAGACAGTGCCGGTGTCGACTCCTTTTGTATGTGGATACTTACTTCTTCCTACGATCTGAACCTTGAACTTCGCTAATCTTTCTTTCCAGGTCCACCAAGGCTACTTCGATATCTTCTTCCCGACGGACTTCAATGTCGTGGAGGATATGTATCGTGCTATTACCGGGAAGCTGACGCAGGTCACGAGCCATGAGGAGTTCGTGCATCGCTGGGCTTACATTGAAGATACGGAGACGCGGAATGGGGAGAATCCGCTGCTGAGCTGGTATAAGAATGCTAGCATGTTGATGACTGTGTAGATAAGAAATATTGATGTTAATATCACCTAACCATTCTCTGCGGACTTTGTCATAGCATGTGCTCCCTTATTTGCGTGTGAATGTAATTTGTTCCCCAACAGCACGTTCTTCGTGAATAATGATCCGACCGACGAAGTAGGAACTTCCAACTGGAGCTCTTCAGTGAGAGTCTGAATTCCATTGCAAATCCTCACCATAAAAGCTTAAGGCGTTGCATCGACATCCTGACAACGCGTCGGAGCCATCACACCTGTAGATTGTGATAGATGGGGCAGTACGCAGCAACCAAAGAGTTGAAATGCGAAGCCTAATCTGGGACGACGAGAGGACCCAGGCTTCGTGGCGAAGAGCCACTCATGGTGAGTATCATGGCCATTATCACCAACATCACAGCGAGAAATTGGGAGAGGCTTCAGAACCAATAGACAATGGTGTGCAGCAGCTTCCCCCACTGTAGATCATGAGTATTATATGAACCCTGTCTGTAGAAACACCAATTCGACACATTTAACGGTAGCCGACTCGAATTTGGTGTCAAAAGTGCCCGAAGTTCTGTCACAGCCGCGCGCGCCTGGGTATTGTCCGAACGAACGAAGCGCCGTTCTTTTAACAGACGCTAAAAACACATGATGTGATTATCATACAAGCTTCTACCTATAGCTTTGCCTCCTAGTTCTGGGGAATCTCAAAGACGCCGTTGGCCAGCTCCGTAATATCTCCCACCCCATGCCCCTTAAGAGCATCGAGTATCTGATCGACGGTAGTCTGCGGAATCCCGTCCTTATTCCTCGAGCAGATATCCACGCCAGCAGGCGTGAAGAGTGTTTTAGTAAAGTACGTGACAATCCACTGATTGTCATCCTCGGTATGGCCGAACCCGAGACATTCCCAGTGCGAGCTCGCGATCATCAGCCAGCCTTTGCCGCGCCAATCCCACGCGCCGGGAGTACCTGGCGTTGGGGTGTCCACGCCATGGACAGATTTGATTTTCTCGGAGTTGACAGACTGATATTTTACCAGGTCGTCGACCTTCTGTACCCCCGTAGAGTCTGTGGGGAGTAGCTTGTAGGTGATGTTGACGTTGCGTTTGCCTTTCCACAGAGGCTGGAGTGGGTTACATGCCATGTCCCGATTATGAAGTCGGTTGGTGGGACGGTATTAGCTCCTGCGCTAGTATGGACTCTGGGGAGTCCGATGGAGATAGAAGACATGGTCATTCAAGTTTGACTCGGTCTTATGAGGGTGTTGGGGGGAAAGCCTTTGATGGTGGATGATCAGCCGATCACTACCCGAAAGCGTGCTATCGTCAATCTACACAACCCTAAGTAACTAGTGACTGATAAAACATACATGTAGAGGTCGCAGTCGCATTGGAGTAGATGGTATCAAGGTTGAATAAGTTTATGTGGTTAGCTAGGTTATGCTGGGGAAGTAAATCAAACATCGATTCATTCAAGCGTACACCTAACATGATGGTGATAATACAAAACAGTGGACATATATCTCCTTCCCATAACCCTCCATGGTGCAGCTCCTTTGAATTCACTTCTTCCTTGAGACAAGCGAGCAGATCAGCATTTGGAATGAGCAGACAGTTGGCTGTGATAGGGCCAGATGGGAGCCATGTCGACAGAGTTATTCTGTATAAATGTTGGCTGGGAGAAGGCGGTTCGGCCAAATACAGGTTGCGCAAATACGGGCTGGGAAATGGCCGAGCGCGCAAAGCCTGACTGGGCGAAAGTAGGATTGGTAGGAGCGGGCCTGTTATTGGGAATGTTTGATCGAGGTCCTGTGGGAATTCGTTTGGCTCTCTCAAGTAAGGAGGTATCTAGAGGAGGAGCAGCCGCGTGTTCAGCAGCAAGGATGTTGGACGTTATATTAACGTTGTTTAGCATGACACGTGAATGGTTTGGAACGCCTGCCTTGCGATGGAGCCCTTGGAGGGCTGTGTCCAGCTGGGAGAGGATTGCTGCGTTCAGAGAAGTTGGTGTAACGACTGGCGCAGGATCAATTACAGGAACAGTGATATTCAGATTTTGGATTGTGGTGTGCAAGCCACAATGTTCCTTTCGCCATATGTGGTTGGGGATGAACAGTCGGCAGTGTCTCCACGAGTGGCCTATGTCTGCACACTTTCTGCAAAATGCTGTACATGCCCCAAGATGTTTTCTGTCACACCTGTGACAACGGGTGCGACAAGTTCCGGGGTGCGACCTCGCTCCACAATCCTGACAGAAGGGGGGCGGCAGATACCTTAGAGGGTAGTCATTCTCGTCTTCAACTTCATCAACTCTGGCACGCTTTTTTGCAGTTCTGAAGGGCTTCCTCATTAGCAGATGGTCTTGTATGACGATTTGGATGCACTTGGCTCACGTGGCTTCCATTTTGACTGCACTGGAGGAGAGAGAGAAAAAGAAAAAGAAGTGAGGCATGAGAGGCATGAGGGGGTTTATGTACTTGGACAGGTCTAGCGAGGAAGGAGCAACTCAGGCCCAGGAGCTCAAGTGAAAGGGGAAGGTGCTCATTCTTTATATCAGAGGGAAGAAGGAAGTGACGGGCGATATTCATATGAAAGGACTCATCCAGTCCGAAAATTCAATCACTTGCAGCCCGGATAATAGCAAAGCCTAGGATGTCTACAAGATGAATCATAGACCTTTTTTAGACAGGTGATACCCTCATCCAGATATAAATTTTCCTTAGCTATATTGTCTTATTGTCATAACACACAAGCATCAAGAAAATTCAAAAATTGAATATGTTCATAGCAAGTAGGGTAGTGAGACAGGGTTCATTTAGCTATAGCAAGGTTGGGTCGTTGAACAGGTTCATAGCAAGCAAGATAATGATACAAACCCTTTCGACGCAAGTGTACGGCAGCCGATTTGGACCAAATTTGACAATGCTTATAATAATAATACATATTATAGTGGGGGACATGGACATGACCTCCACTACTACGCGCCTGCGCCTACGTCTATCCTCTCTTTTATACAGGCGGGTAGTATATAAGCAAGTCGGTGAGAGTTAGTGCTTCAGAGGTTATAAGTAGTTAGTAGTTTATAGATTGAGAATACACACTCTAGCTGCCAGGACGGTCAGCCTCAATTGCAGATACACTGAATCGGCTGCTATATATATATCTGCCACGGGAGCACCACATAAAACCCGAGAGAATGTGTATGTAGCCCCATAGACCTAGTAAAATCCCCGGGTAGAAGTCTCTTATTATTGGACACACCCTATAGTTAATGTACATGAAACGAGGGCAAACCATAGCAGTTGTAGGGTAGTACTTCTTTTTTTTTTATTGTTCGTTTTTATTTCCTTTCAAATTTCACTTCCCTTATTTGGAAGTCCCATAGCAGCAACATTTTGAAATTGAATCTCATTCTGGATGACCTAGCTATCATCCACACTCTTAGTGTTTTGCCCCACTCCCATAGGAGTGAAAATTGGACCTAATCCCATCCCTCATATAGCTCATTTTCATTGGGATTGGGAGTATCTCAGTCCATGCACAGGCCTAAAACGGACCACGCCCCTTATCTCCTCATCTATATCTTATTATGTGATTCAGTCACGGATGTTAGTCACGAGGAGAATTCTTATTAAAATAAATGAGCCCCTCTGTAGCCTTAAGAGCTAAAGGGGTTGTAGCGTGCCTCATTGCTATGGGGGAAAAACTATTATCCCTGGAATACTTTTGGTAAGGACTCAGGTCTTTGATATCCCAAAGATTATTGAATATCTTGCTGCTTGGATGCTTTGCAATGCTAGTTGTATTAACCTACACCGTACAAGTGTTAGTAGTGAAGGCACAAGGTTAAGAAGTAATGTAGTATTCATGGTTAGGTCCTATTTTTCTATAAGATAAATAATTTAACTAAAGCATTTATTATATATACGTCAACTCTGTGAGCAGGCAGTAGGTATGTCAAGGTTGCTAATTAAGCCTCTATGGGAGAGTGTAATACCGCACCTTAGTGCGGTAATGATATTATCCAAAAATGAGATATATTCTAATGAAGCTGTAATGTGGGGAGCTGAAGCACTTGCTGAAGAAGCCATGTCTTTGGCCACCTTTCCTATTTTATATGCCACGAGTCAGTCAAACTTCAACCTATCCACCCGAGATTGGGGGCCTTAAATTTGAGAAAGTGATTGATACCACCCTCACCCACCCACTCACTCATCGCGTGGCTCTGAGGGCTCCCTTCGGTAAGCATCCATTATTGGTAGTGTGGGAGGCCTAACGAGTGCGGAATGCCTTGCTTGTGCGGAATGCCATGAATTAATGTAAAAGCAACTAGTCCGCATCATCGAATGTCCAATTTCAGGTTTTATCATTCGTGAACTGTTCATATGCTTCATCTTATACTTGCTACAAATACAGCATGCATATTCCTCCCTCCTACTGGGCTGCTTTTGTTATCGGCTTCTCGGCAATAAAGTCTACTCATGCTTCCGAGTCGGTTCAGGATGCATGGTCTTCATCCTGGGCTCCATGCCCCAAAGAATGCGGTGACAGCACAAGCCCAGCTGAATGGACATCCTACCATAGCGTAGACCAGTTAGCCATCTGTAACCAGACCATGCTTTTGGACTTTTCTGTGCACAATGCGCTTGACAGAGAGGACTCCCATGTCACCATCCGTGCCTGCGCCTCGTCTGATCACGGGCTTGAGATGCCATCATCCATGTCTCGTGCTGCGGCGCATGGTATTTCTGGAACCGAAGTGACTTTTCAAATCGGTTCTCGAGGCCCAACAGATACTTCTGGTGATGATGCGTCGGCGGTCCTTGAACAAATACAACAGTTTCTTGTGTCTTCACCCAGCGATAATCAGCCTACAACCATATTCGGTTTGTCAGGTCAAACTGCTGTCGGCCTTTACCTTGGATCTAGTATCCAAAGGGCGGGAGTTGCTGAGGCTATGACGAAGGTGACAAACCATATCAAAAAGGGCCGCATCTCAAAAGAGAATGTTGTCCAATTCAGTGGCATCAATTCTAACCATGCATTTGGAATTGTGATCAACACATTGGGCGATCTCGCTGCTGTCCAAAGCATTGTGCGTGACTGGACCAATGGCACTTTTCACACCACGTTTGACCACTCGGAAAACCTGCCTGGTATGAATTTGCCTATATCCAAGACATTGATAGTCAATGGCACAGCTTCCTCAAGTTCTCAAACCAATGAGAGATTTAGCGGCTCTGCCCTTGCTCGTCAAGGTACTTGTTCGACTATCCAGGTTAGCGGAGGTGATACTTGTGGAAAGCTGGCTGCAGCCTGTAAAATCCCCCCTGCAGATTTCACAAAGTACAATCCGGGGAAGACGCTCTGCTCCACTCTGACACCTGGTCAACATGTCTGCTGCTCGGCTGGAACCTTGCCCAATTTCACTCCGAAGCCTAATGCAGATGGCACGTGTCATAGCTATATAGTCCGCTCAGGCGATTCGTGCTCTACAATCGCCGCCGCCAACAGTCTTACGATTGCGAAAATTGAGTCCTTCAACAAAAGGACCTGGGGCTGGATGGGATGCAATGACCTGCAGGCCCAGTCCAAAATATGTCTTAGTACGGGAGACACTCCAATGCCCGCTAGTGTCGACAATGCTGTCTGCGGTCCTCAAGTCCCTGGGACCAAAAGACCGACAAACGGGGAAAAGCTAGCAGACCTCAATCCCTGTCCCCTCAATGCTTGCTGTGATATTTGGGGGCAGTGCGGTATCACGAAGGACTTCTGTACCAAAAGTGATTCCCCAACAGGCGCCCCTGGAACTGCCGCGCGTGGAGAGAATGGCTGTATCTCAAACTGTGGAACCGACATTGCAAATAACAGCTCCGGTCCATCTACCTTCCGAAAGGTCGGCTATTTTGAGGCGTTCAATAAAGACCGGGAATGTCTAACTATGGATATTCGCCAATTCGATACCTCAAAGTATACCCATGTCCATTTTGCATTCGCTGATATTAGCGGTGAATATGATGTGAATGTCACGGGAGTACAAGGACAGTTTAACCAGTTTGTTAATCTACGCGGTGTCAAACGTGTCTTATCCTTTGGTGGATGGTCATTTTCTACTTCGCAAGATTCATTCCCTATTTTCCGTCAAGGTGTTACCGATGCTAATCGCAAACGTTTCGCAACAAATGTTGCGAATTTTGTTGCTAAATACAACCTTGACGGTGTTGATTTCGACTGGGAGTATCCAGGTGCACCGGATATTCCTGGCATTCCACCTGGTAGTAAGTCTGACGGACCGAACTATCTTTCATTCCTGAAGGAAGTTCGCGCTCTCTTGCCATCTGAGCGTACGCTTTCAATTGCGGCCCCGGCATCATTTTGGTATCTCAAGGGATTTCCTATTCGAGAGATGTCTTCGGTGGTGGATTATATCATCTATATGACCTACGACCTGCATGGTCAGTGGGATTATGATCATCAATGGGCTGTTCCAGATTGTGCTTCGGTTCACACTGGCTGTTTACGCTCCCATGTCAACCTTACTGAGACTAAGCTTAGTCTTGCTATGATCACGAAGGCTGGAGTTCCGTCTAAAAAGGTTGTTGTTGGCATTTCCAGCTATGGCCGTGGCTTCCAGATGGCACAGGCCGGGTGTACTGGCCCTGATTGCACTTTTACTGGGCCCGATTCAGGAGCGAAAAAGGGAAGATGTACCAATACAGCTGGTTATATCGCCAATGCTGAAATTGAGGACATAGTTGAAGGTAATCCCAGTGCCAAAACCAGCTACGACAAAAACAGTGATTCCAATATCCTTGTTTACAACTCCACCCAATGGGTTGCGTATATGAACAATTCCACCAAGCAGTCGCGAACGAACTACTACATGAACTTGAACATGGGTGGCACTTCAGATTGGGCAGTTGATCTCCAGAAGTATTACGATGAAGACTATGGAGGTCAGCCTCCAGGAAAGAGACAAGGAACTGTTTACATCAGCCCAAGTGTCTGGGATGAGGGCTCCCCAAATGTTGCCTGTTTGCCTCCCTGCACGATCATCTTACCTCCATTCCCTTTGGAAAGTCATATTACCATCCAATTCTTGCCGCTGGTGACTTCTGTCTGGACAAAGTCAGGAAGCTCTACGGGAACGAAAACTACCGTCATCGATCTACCCCCACTTACGGCTCCCGGGATTCCCTTTTGGCCAGTGGTCATTGATGCTACCACTTCGTCAACCACGTTCTACCCACTCCAGAGCTTCATGCCTCCTAAAACTATTATCAGCATCGGGGGCGATGAGGCTCCTTTTGCTCCGGTCCGATCTGGCAGTCCAACTCCTTCACCTACCTTTCCAGGCACTTCTTACGCTATAACTATCCAGGGCCAGGCAACTAGCTCTGTCAAGACACGTGCCTCCGTACCATCTGTTACTTGGAAAAGTGCGTCTCCAACAAACGTTTGTACCAGCGGCTGTGGAACTGACAGCTGTAAGCTGTTTGGTGGTTGCGACCCAACCAATCCAAAGGACGACTGTGGTCTTTACAGCTGCGGCGGAGGCTGTAGTATTCAAGGATGCGATACCTCAAGCACGAGTGGTTCCACAGATCAGAATCATATTGGCTCTAGCAGCGATGGGGACGATGGGAATGGTGGGGATGGTGGGAACGGTGGGAATGGCGGGAATGGCGGGAATGCTGGCGGCAACAACGGAGGCACCCAAAATCACAATCTCCCCATTGACTATGACGGGCCTGATGGCTCATCCAATGGTGACTGGAACCCGCAGCCTATCGACAGACAGTTCGCATCTGAAATTGCAAAGTCTATCAGCGCAGATGTCTCAAAGGCAACTGCCATTATCAGTTCCGCCGAGTCTTACGTTCTCGCCTCTAAACCTATCCCAGAGAATATCAAATCTGCTGTCACAGCAACTGCAACCTCGGCTAAGAATGCGATGGCAACTCATATCAGCGACCTGAAAGCGAAAGTGAAGGTGGTCCAGCCCGGCAATACCGCAGGCCTGGACTGGTTCGATAATATCCTGAAGGCTTCCAATAGTCATTTCGATAGTGCAGTCGCTGATTTAGATAAAGATATCTGGGAAAGTCTCGATCTGCATTCATTATCAGGTACGACAGATTCATGTTTTTCTTGCGCATGGCTAGTGTAACACACTGTTAACAAACAAAATTAGGCCTGGGAGAGACATTGACGCAAGAAATCGACATTGAGGCAGGTGAGGATGTATGCGAATCTACTCCAGGATGGGGTGCTAGCAGTCATCCTCTAAGAAAGCGCATTGCACCTCCAGACTGCAGCCCATCGTTTACTGGGTCTTTGAACAACCCCAGCAACTACGACAAGATCCCAGAGATGACGGGCTGTAATTCGAAAAACGGATTACAAACTATCACTCGCGATGACATGATGGTGGCCCTGAAGCAGGGGATCAGATACGCTGTCTCGCCCCCAAAAGCAGCTGCGCTTCCATCTGAACCAGACTGGCAAACTGCTACAAAGGGCAGATACCCCCATTTTTACGGGAATGGTGATGGTCTGGGGTTTACAGAAGAGTGTATGAGTGCGGGGAGTGACTTCACCGAATTTATCGAGTTTCCTATCATGTCGGACAGGACCCCTCTGGTGGCAGGTAGAAACAGCAGAGTTGATGTTGGAACCGACCGAGTCGTGTTCAAGAAGAAAAATGGAGGACCCCTTGACGACGGCTGGAGTTACATCCTCTGCGGCGCAATGACACATTTCACAGCTGAAAAGGTGCAACAAATGATCAACGGCGAGATGAAATGGGCGTTGCCTTTCCAGATCTGCGGCTCTATTTGATATGACAATACTTTTAAGTCGATGAGCCTGAATCTAGTCTTTGCAAGTCATCCTTGGCCCCTTCTATATGTAAGGCTCAAGGTACCTTGATACCCCATAGACCAGGCTCAAATACGGTTTAGATCCCTACTTCAAGACAGTTGTGATTTCCATGATCTGACAAGAAAGATCTACAAGTAAGAGAATTAGATAGGCAAAATTTATTCAGTGGAGTTTAGTAACTTTCTATCAAACATGCAGGTTAGCGTTCTGATAGAACATCGCAGACTCCAGTACTCCTGCTATGCTTGACCACAGGTTTCCCTCCCTTCCCAGCGCCGGACTAATCGGGTCTCTCATGGGACGAGTAACGGCGTGTAGATCCCATATAAGCAGCCATCAAATGATAAAAAAGTAGATACAATGCAGCCAGGCCTTGCCAGCCAGAAATCCGAAAGATATATCTCATACCTTTCCATGTACACAAACAATCAACAATAACCTAGAATTCAAACTCCTTGCGGAAGATGTTCACATCCATGCCGGCGACAACCTGGTCAGCCAAGTCACGACGGCCCATCTGGCTGAACACCCGACGCAGCGTGTCGTACAGATTCGTGCTCTGGTTCTGGCTGATATGCAGCATACGCTCAAGACGCTCGTTGTCAACGCCATCCGAATGCACACCGCCGCCGATGATCTCACGTGCACGCTCGCGGCCCTCCTGTTCCACAACACGGTGCATGGATAGCGCGCCTAGCAGGTGCTGTGCTGCCTCCGGGTTGCAGCCGATGTTAATGCAGGATACACCTAGGTTGTAGCGGGCGCGCACAAAGTTAGGGTTGATGTTGAGAGCTTGCTCGTAGGCTTCGATGGCTTCTTCGGAGCGGCCGGAGTTGGCGAGGGTCGCGCCAAGTCGGTTCCAAAGGAGATGGAGCTGCTCTTGTTGATTGGTGCTGCCGGACTCGGTGGAGGCTAGGGCGGCAGAGAAACAGTCGACGGCTTTCTCGTATTCCTCGGCGCAGTAGAAAAGAACGCCCAGTCCGACTTGTACGTCGGGGTCCATCTGAGCTCCTGAGGGGGAGAGCTGGGCTGCTTGAATGAAGAGTTCTGTTACGCGGTCGTGGAGGAGTTGTCGGTCTGTGAAGCCGAGGTCTGAATCGCCGGATACTTCCTTCGGATCGATGATTGCGGGGTACTTGTGGGACAGCCAACGCTCGAGAGTGCGGTAGGCGGTTGAGTCGTAGCCCTCGTTTGTGTACGAGACAGCCAAGCCCATCAATGCATCTAAGTTCCCGGGATCGACCTTTAGGGCTTGTTCCAATGCACGGATAGCGGGCAACTCCTTTTCGTTCTGCGCCTGCGCAGAGCCCAACATCGTCCAAGCTTGCACGTGCTGTGGGTCCTTTTGAACTGCAGCCTCGAAAGCGAGCGCTGCCAGCGACAGATTACCGCCATCACGCATAATCTTCATTCCCTCCTCGAATGGGTTGCCTACAGCCTGGTAGACATTATCCTCCTCGAACATATAGTCACCGAGCTGGGGATCCCGGAAACGAGAGTTGAGGCTATCAAAGCCATCCCAGTCACCGAGATCATCAACATGCACGTTATCGGTGACTTCAAAGTTATCTTCCTCGGCAAGTTTCCTGCTCGTTGCGGTCTCAGCCTGGACCCGTTGCCATACAGACTCAAACGCGTCATTGGAGGGCACTGACCTGTCCAACTCATTCAGTTCCGCCTCAATAGCCGCATTAGCCTGTTCATCCATCTGGGCCTCGTTGCCAACTGTCGCAGTCTCCATCTCAGCAAACTGCGCCTCCCAGTTCTCATCGTCCAGCTCCACCATCCGCCCCTTTCCCTTATCTTGTGTTTGCCCCACCATAGGCCCCTGCTGCATCCCCATCCCGCCCATCATAGGTTGCATCATTCCCACACCCATACCACCCATATAACCGCCGCCCATGGCCATGGGCCGCTGGAACCCCGCCATCATAGGGGAGGCATTCGCGGTGGCAGGGCTCGACGTCTGCGGCATGCTCATACGGTTCTGCTGTTGGAAGCGCGCGAACTCGGCGGGACTGAACCCAGCTCCGTTATTCATCTGACCCGGGAATGCAGCTTCCATGCGCGCTTGCTCGCCTGAGTCAAACTCCCCGGCCCACCCCGGCGACCCTGTGCGGGCCGGCCCCGTCTGAAAATTCTCCAGCTCGCGGCGCATGTGCTCCATTGCGAATGGCTGGGGTGAGGGGCCGTTAAGCTGTTGTCCTGGTTGTTGCATAAAGTCGTCCATCATCTGATAAGGAATTTCCCGACGCCGAGGTTAGTTTCTGTTACTGTTTCCTTTGCGGGGAGTTCTGAGCTGTGAGACTAACCTGGTCTTGTCCGCCCATCATGTTGTGTGAGCGCATGCCTTCTTGCATGCCTGGTCCCCGGCCGACCATCCGGTCGCGCTGTAGTGATTTATCATCCTGGACGTGCTTTGTGAATTGTGTGAGGGGGTTGCCCGCGGTAGAGCATTCTGCGCCACCGAGGAACGACATGGTGGGAATGTGATAGGGTAAATGTGAGGCAATGAAGTGAAGTTTTAATTCAAAAGCTAAATTTGGAGAGAAGCAAAGGCAATTTGAAGGTAAAGGTGCATTTCCCCCCAGGATCTCTCCGACGTGGGGTTCAAGAGCTTTCCGCCTCAGCCGAGGTTCCCCGGCAGTTTTTGGGTCACGAGATTAACGAGGTACCAGGTACATCATATCCAAAAATGTACTAAATTGAGTAGGGAGATAATTGAATTGTTCACTTTCTAATCTCTCATGAGTACTGCAATCATTCATTTGCTACTATCTACGAGCAGTGGCGTTTGCTTTGCTAAAACGTCACGTCGATATATTTAAAGCCAAGTCCCCAGGTTTACTAAAGCAGTATCAGTATGCCAGCCCCAAAAGTCGAGAGGAGGATACTGACCATGAATCGCTTTCACTTGAGTATACACTTGAGTATAGGCTGAAAGGGCATATTCACCCAATTCCCTCCCAATACCACTCTGCTTGTATCCACCGAAAGGAATCGCAAAATGGGAATCTTGCGAGGAGTTGATCTATTGCAGGTCAGCATGTGTCAAAGACAATTATACCTGCAAGTACATACCCAAACTGTGCCAGCCTGAATAGAAGCAGCGACCTTGTGGGCACGGGTAATGTTCTCCGTGAATAGAGCGGCACCGAGTCCATACTCAGTATCATTAGCCTTCTCAATTGCCTCCTTCTGGTCCTTAAAAGACTGGATTACGACAAAGGGACCAAAGACCTCCTCCCGGACAGGAGTCATATCGCGATTGGTATCCTTGAAGATAATGGGCTTGACGAAATAACCCTTGGCATCTGGGGAGGGCTGATCATCTCCAAGAACAAGCTGTGCGCCCTCACTCTTAGCAGTCTCGAAATACCTCAGAATACGACTTTTCTGCGCAGTGGATACTTGAGGTCCGTGGTTCACTTGGGGGTCAAATTGGCTGCCCACGATGGAGTTCTCAATAGTGTACTGCTTGAACTTTTCGACAAAAGTCTCGTAGATGCTCTCCTGCACATAGATGCGTGAGGTGGATGTGCAGACCTGACCCATATTACTCATGATGCTGACGTGCGACCACTTCACTGCTTGGTCGATGTTAGCATCCTCAAAGACAAGCAAGGGACTCTTGCCGCCTGTCTCGAGTGTAATCGCCTTCAGGTTAGAAGCAGCGGCTTTCATAATTGCTTTTCCAGTGTTAGTGCTGCCGGTGAAGGCAATCTTATCCACGTCCAGATGCGATGCGATGGCGGCGCCCGCGGTAGCACCGGGACCATTGACAACATTTACCACTCCAGCGGGGAAGCCGGCTTCTTTGATCAAGGAAGCGAGGTAAAGGATTGAGAGCGGGGTTTGTTCGGCAGCTTTTATGACAACAGTATTGCCGCACGCAAGAGCAGGTCCAAGTTTCCATGCCGCCATCTACTTGGCATTAGCGTTGCCCGGATGGCTTAGGTCAAGGAGGGCCTTTTTGTTGCATACCATAACAGGATAGTTCCAAGGAATGATCTGCCCACACACTCCAATAGCCTCGTGTCTAGTGTAGGCCAACTTGGCTTCGCTGGTCGGGATGGTCTGGCCGTGGATCTTGTCTGCCCAACCGCCATAGTAACGGAAGATAGAGATGACCTCAGCAAGGTCCTCCCCCAGTGCCTGTTCATATGGCTTGCCATTATCCCATGCATCGATTGTGGCGAGAATGTGCTTGTCGCGGTCGCAGAGGTCCGCGAGGCGAGTCAACAGGAGGCCTCGATCATAGCCACCCAGGGATTGCCACTCTTCTGACTTGAAGGCATTTCGAGCAGAGGCTACGGCGAGGTCGATGTCCTCTGGGCCAGCGGATGCGACGCTGGCGATCACAGATTCATCGTAAGGGTTGACAGTTGAGAGAGTCTGGCCGGAGATAGAGGGAACGAATTCATTGTTAATAAACAGTCCTTTTTTCAAATCAGTCACTCAGTACGAGATTTTGAGCAATAGTTTGCTCACCAGTAGGTTGGAGATAAGAGATCTGGTTAGGGGCCGTTAATTGGATAGGTTGTGAGATGTATGTTGGAGATTCCAGGGTTTGGAAAATCTAGACTTGAAAGCTTTATATTATAGCTCTCATAGATTTTACTTCATTTTGTGACAAAGAGCAACGTTTCTGGGGAGACGTGAGGGAAATTTTGATTTGGGCGTGGCCTACCTATTTGGGAAGTGCGGAGCGCCATGAATAAGGGTGAGGGGACGTATGATTGAGTCCCTAAGGATGGAGGTGCTTTGACATTCCAAAAGTCACTTGGCCTAAAAAATTTCCTATCCAAGTTATTGCAACACAATATGTCGAGAAAGATACCCCATTAAATACATATGTCATCACACTACTTATCGAGCAATTAGTTGATTTAGTTATTTAGACTGGCAGAAAAATAAGTGGGACATGTAGAGTGTTCCAAATACTTATGAACGCTGACTGTATGTGTATATTTACATTTCTGACAGATGGAATGCAAGTTGTCCCGACATCGAGTTAAGCTCAATTGGGAAAGTTTTTGGGCAACTTCCGCAGAAATTCCTTGGACCCACTCGGCAACACCGACAAATGGTACCGATAAGCCCAACTAAACCATTCCCATGGGTCAGACGGCTCTACTCCACAACCGTCTAACCATAAATATACTAGTTCCAAAATTGGCCACAGGGACCATGATAACAGCCCTGGAGAAAGTCATCTAATGACTTCCCTCATCAAACTGGGGCAAAAGGTTACATGGCCCAAATAATTCCCATTATTGGACTAGTACAAAGCTTCTCTTCCAAGTTCATGCAGTAGGGAAACGGTATAAAGACCAATGCTGCATACCCACAGAATGAACCTACAAACCGGTCGGTCTTTTCTATTCCAAATCGGGGAAACAATGGACAAAAACATGGAAAAATAAGACCTCAGCATAGGTTCATGGGACAAGTCGAAACCCATGGGCTTGGCACATACCAGGATAAACAGCTATACTAATTGGGGTACAAACCTCAGCTGCGCCGCACGCGCAGGCTTTCGAGCATGCTGTTCATGTCCCTGCCAATTGCCTCTATTTCCTATGGTATCAGTAGTGCCCTAATTAGTGCTGTATATGGCGGTGGCCAACTCTCCCTCTTCCTTGGACTTCTGGTGGTGCTGGCACTGGATACCTGCGTCGCCCTGTCTTTTTTAGAACTCTCCTAGAAATACCCTACCTCATCTGCTATCTACCAGTGGTCATTCGGGCTCTAAAGACCAGTGGAAGGGGAAAACTGGTCTCGTTTGTCAAGGGCTGGATCTGGCTCATCGGAAACCGGACCATATCGCTTTCTGCGAACTTCGGAATCGCTTCTCAATGTCCGGCAATCGAAGGCGCTTTTCGACAATCTTGCCAAGCTGTGATTGGCCTCTACTGACCAGAGCACCTATCAATCTGAATATTCTTCCACCCCACGCAGAGGAACTGAGCATATGACGGCATCACCAATTGTTCACCGCATTGGGAAGACTAAGGAGACCTTAGGAAGGCGCAACAACATATGTTGTACGAGTGTTTCCGAATTGTGAGAAAGGAACGTCCAATGAGAGGGCGCTAAATGCAGCCCCATCCAAGGCACTTAAGCGGGGATACCCACAATGTAAGACTCCTATCGGTTCACACTATACCCAAACAGGTCGACACATAAACCGCCCGGTTTGGTCGTTTACGGCCAAAATACTTCCCTGAATTGGTATAGCGGGTTTAATATACTCAAGAGTCCGGTGTAGTATATATACACCTAGTGTATACACACTTTTGAAAAAGGATTTCAAAGAGCACATCAAATATGTCCATAATCCAGCCACGAAAGATGCTTGTTTTGAGCTCAATAAGGAATTGGTCCGTCGTCTGGCACATTGCTATCCCAAGACCTTCCGATTGTAAAAGGGGAAAGTGTACAATAGCCTTACTGGAGAGGCGTTTGCGTTCCCAGCAAGTATGCTTAAATCCAATCACTCGTGCAAAGGTGATTTTGGCTGACTATAAGCTATAGCAACCCCCGATGAGGCTCTCGCAACAACAGCTCTGCTAGTTCAGGATGATCTCATGCTGATAATGAAGAATGAGGGTGGTTTCTCTTCACTCTTCTTTGGGTTCCAGCATCAGCATACTGGAAAGGGGGCGAGGACAAGCAACACTCATGGTTCCCGAGCAGTTCAATCTGCCGAGCTTAATATCTTCTCTATAATAACTTGGTTTTCAGACCACTACTAGGTATATCAACTATCCTAGAGTTGTTGTTGAGGAATGAGAACCTTTTACTCCTTCAATTCTTCCTTGATGGCCCATGTACCCAGCAATTCGCCCCGGTCCGATGCTATCATCAATGAATATATAGCCGAACAGAATATATATTTCGCCGAAACTTAGCTACCGAAGGGGTGGAAAAGAGATTCGCCATTTGTCATAAACAAGCCTCACATGAGAAGCCACTTGAATACCATGCAAGGATGTAAACCTCTCTACGGTGCTAACACTTTTGTCGATGTCCTCGTCGACAATAAGCCATACAAGATGATTGCCAAGACTTCGCGACGATACCTCTATCTCCGTTGAGGCAGCGAATTCGCCCAAGAGTTAGAACAATTTGTTGGAGGTGTCTACACGGCAGACATTTGAGGGCGTTGAATATATCTAGGAATCGGAATACAATGGAGATTGATGGAGAAACAATGCATGTGGATTCCTATGGCACGAAGTGGACGAAGAGAGGGAGACTGAGAGGAAGGGGAGAGAGTATCTACCTATATATTCACAGAGTCTTAAAGCATGTATAACAAACAATAGGCTAGTACGTGTAAATATAATCATTTCTCTTAATATACATCGAGATTGGAAAATGGCTTCCGATTGCCAAAGAGGGACACTATTGTACATTTTGTATAACCCTCTCTACTGCTTCTGCTCGGTCTGAATCTGCTCGACAACCTCCCCAGGCTCTTTCATCTCCGCAACCTCCGCAACCTCCCCAACCTCCCTCACAACCGAGATTGTCTCGGTATCACCCTGGACACCCGAGCGTTGTCTGTAGGAGCTCTTCTTCTGCAATTTGTTCTGTTGGTGACGCAGGTGCTGCTCGGGAGTCAAGACCTTGCGCTTAGCAAAAGTGACAACCAACTTGCGGCCGTAAGGCGCCTTACGGGAGAGAACCTCCTTGGCGTGTGAAGCGCTGTTTTGGTCGGCGAAGTCGAGGTGTCCGAATCCACGAGGCAAGCCCGTGCGACGGTCGACAGGAATGCGAACATCGGTGACACCGGAAATACCATCGAGCAAATCCTGAAGATCTTGGTCTGTTAATTCGTAGGGGATGTTGCCCACGTAGAGGGTTTTGCTGGGCTTGCTGTTGGCCACGGATTTGTATGTCGTGTTGGAGAACTGAACCACCACCTGGCGGCCCTCAAAGATGCTTCCGTGTTGTTGCGTAATTGCTTCCGTGGCTTCCTCGATAGTACTGAAGGTAACGTAACCGAAACTGTATGGGCAGCCTGAGTCAGTGGCTGGTGGGCTGTCGGCTGCATTGCTGCCGCTGTCACTCCTCGTCTTGGGAACTCACCCTTTGCTCAGTCCGCGGGCATCGTGCACGATCAATGCGTTCTCCACAGCGCCGAATTTCTCAAACTGCTTGCGCAGGTCTTCCGCGGTCACGTCGAAGAAGAGGTTTCCGATGTACAGGGTGGTCTTCGGTACAGGGCCTTCACTCAGATACTGACGTCGGCGTTCTTGTCTTTCCAAGCGAACTTGCTCTGGCTTGGATGGCTGCTCTGCGACAGCCTCAACATATTTGATCGGGATTTCTGGACCGCCTTCATTGGTAGAGTTGAACCGTGTCTGTGTGATGGTTGGGTAGGCGAACTGGGCAGGAGTAGGACATGTTGAACGCAGCACTGCGCTAGAGGCTGTGATCGATGAGCGCGAGGCGGCTGGTGACAATTGAAGCCGAGAAACGGCCCGGCGGAAGCAGTGCCTGGAAATCAGTTGTTTAGCAATTGGCAATCTTCAAATTTTGCAGCAGAGGTCTAGGGACATGAGGTATAGAGATCTGGCATAACTCACATCTTGAAAATTAAGTTAACACAAGATGTGTTAATCATGTATTAGAAATAATATGTTGACCGGCGAAGAAATGCGCAAAGCCAGATAACTTTTTCATGAGTCCCGACACGTGACTGATGTAGCGCCGATGATAACAAAGTAGATCAAAATAATAGAAAGCATTGGACTGGATATTTTACATAGGGTATGCATATGTATTTATGGTAGATGTGAAGATAAAAGACGAATAAATCGTGAGGTTAGACAAGTCGGAGTGGAAATATTTCACAGTAGACTCATGATATGATACATGTACATTAAACCAACCCCAACACCAACAGCTTCCATCGAAAGACAACATCTTTTCTCATCCACTAAAATGGCGATCATAGTCGCTAGAATGTATACCTATTCATCCGGTAAAGAAGAGGTAGAACTTGCCTCGTTACTTCAAAGTCATCCGATCAAGAAACCAATAAAACATTCCGAGGTATCAAAAAGGGCCAGCGCAAAACGTTTCCTCACGAAAACGGAAGAAAATAAATCATGTAAATTACCAATACATCTTGTTCATTGGGGGCCTTGGCCCCGAGCATTGTTTTGTTGAGGCATTGGTGGCATGCCGTATCCTGTTACCGGTACACCTCCACTATCGGGACTGTTGGAGGATGTTGAGAAAATTGTCGATGGCCGCGGAACACTGCCGACAGATGGCAGCCGCCCTGAGCTCAGAGGACTAGGCATTGAAGGCTGTGACATGCCTCCAGACTGTGGGGTTGTTTGGCGCTGTGCATCAATCATAGGCCAGAATTGATTTGATGTGTCAAGGGTTGGATTTTGTATGTATGTGTCCCAAGCATCCTGATATCAACATGTTAGTATTGAAACCCGGCTGGCAAAGAAGAAAAGACTTACCCAATCCAAATTAACCTGCATGTCCGGCATCTGCCCGAACATGCTGCTAAACGGCGAAAGCGCACCCGTCATTTCGACCGAGGCGCCCACGCCACCTGCTCCTGTTCCTGTTCCCATTGGCAAATCTCCCATCTTGAAGATGGGATCAGCAAATGGCGGCGGGCCTGGGTTCATCGGGCTCATTCCGCTGCTCAGCAGGCCGAGTGTCATGGCCGCGTTCTGCTTCTCATCTTGTGGCTCAAATGAAGCAGCTCCGGTGGTATTCTCATGGCCCGGAACCGACATCTGCAGCTTGCTGAGCATCACTCCAAGGACGCTGGATGCTTTCCATGCTTCCATGCTCTCATCGCGCGACTCATCCCAAATTTCTTTCGAGCGTTGGATCGCGGCGGTCATTTCATCGCGCCGCTCTCGGCCCCAGGTGTACGTGTCTCCTGATGAACGGCCGCTCACCTGCAACGACATGCCGTGGTATAGGTCTAGACTAACAATGGTAGCTGCAAGTAAGAAGTCGGCCGAACTAAGGGAAGTTACTCGACTCTGACGACTGCGTAGACGTCCATTACGCGTTTCCGTGTGCAACAGCACTTGAACTTGCAATAACTCCATTGCTGAGTCTATACATGTCCTTCGAGAATAGGTGAAACGGGGATTTTCTCGTGCGCGAACCACATACGGGCGATGAAGCACACACTGAGCCTTGTTGTATACGCCCATTACCTACACAAACGGTTAGATGCGAATTATGACGGCTTTCGGGCAGCTTACGGAAAACCGCGACATGATAAGATTAACAGGATCCAACTGGCACTCCTCCATAGACCGAATATGCAAGTGATCAGGGATCAAGTCCCTTGCCTGTCGAAGTTCGGCGTCAATTTCCATCACCTTTTCGTATGGGGCCGACGATACAGCAGAGCTTAGCTCAACCACATGACCGAATGCATACGATACGCGCGCCTTAGCGATCAAATATGCGATTGGTGTTGGTTCGTTCAATTGGCGAGGTGGCGGGAGCTCCTTGGAGTCTTCGTCGAAATCATCATCATACAAATTCCGTGGTAGCTCAGTATCGCTATCTGTGCCCCGGATCATGCCCGGCAACCCGACCTGGTGTGAGAACAAAAGGTCGGCTTGGCGCACAAAGGTCCACACTCGCCGTCGCATCTCACCCTGGAAAGGCGTGACGTTTGGGAACATTTTGGAGTCACGGTGATATCCTGATCGCATTGCCAAGCGGACAACAACGCCAGTCATGACCCAAATGGAAATGTCCGCCTCTCGAGTTTGAGAGAAATCGCCATGCAAATGAAATACGAGAGCTTCAATCAAGAACGGATGAGGTTTCGTGTAGTCAGCCAATGTTAAGCACTGTGCTACAGAGTGCCGGAATCCACCAGCCATGTCCAAGGACTTGCCCCGGAATTCAGGTGGTTCATCACCTTCGCGGTGGTAAGACAGCATTGCGAGTCTCATCATTCCAAAAAGCATGGCGATCCAGACGAGTTCAGTCGCGGCAGGATCATCCCAATGTTTATTATACTAGCAGAGTCAGAGTCTGGACTCATAATGAACTTCTTCTCAGGGAGCTTACCTGGGCTTGGAATGTGGGCCCGTGAAGAACATCTAGATAAAGTCAGTATCGGAATAAAACTTCAGGCTATAGAAATAGCAAATACTTACGGGTTGCAGGATCATAGCAATTGAAATAGCGAGCAACAAGAATGTCAGTTGTATACTTAGAAGGGAAGCCAGTCATAATCTCGCCACGACTCATCGCCTTATTGATACCAAACAACAAAGTCGAGCCTGGTGCCTCAGCAGCCGGCTGAGCCGCTTTGACTTTCTCAAGTTGTTCATCGATTTGCTTCTTGTGTGTAGTGAAAAAACTTCGCACCTCGGAGATCTGTTCGATATGTTAGCAGGGTTCAGATTCGGTTAAATCTCCCAAACTTACATCATTCAATACAGACGCCCAATGAGCGTCACTGATGTAGTAGGACTTGTTATTGTCCATCTTCATGATACCAAACGATTTCGTCACCTGGTCCGTGTCGCTCTCTTCGGCGCCCTCCATACACTCCTCGTCGATATCAAGGTCATGGGACAACCGAGTCGAGCTCGCACTACTTTCTCCGGAGATCGCCGCCATGGCAGCAGCCGGACCCGCAGACTGAGAGCCGTTTGTCATCAAGGAAAGAACCAAGCCTTCCAACCGATCGATGCGGTTTTGCATATCATCCGGTGTATTGGACAACTGCTGGGATGGGTTCTTCTTGCGCGAGTTGGGTTGCGCATAGCTACACGAAACAGCATCTCCTCGTTTGACACAGTTTTCGCAAGGATTTGTACGATTGCATTTCAGCCTGGAACCGTTAGAAAAAATATAGATTTCAGCCATTTCTTGAATGCTTACTTTCTGTGCCGGCAAGGACCACATGACAAAGGTACCCGGTTTCGTTTCCGGACGACTCTATAATCTGGAGAGTGGCCAGCACTCGAGGAATTTGTAGAAGGTGGTGTCGGGGTCATTTTGGTGGGTGGCACGATCATGTAGGGGTGATTAAATTATTGCGATGTCCTTGGTAAACACCTATGGACGCAGGATGCAGTGCACGCGAAGTCAGCGGTCTGACCGGGCGGGGCTCTCAAACACGCTGTCACAGTCCGCACAGCTTTGAGACCGACTCAACGTGCCACTCGGTTGTTCTGCAATTTCATCCAAACGACCTTCTCAATCTGATTGCAGGGCCGCTTTTGAATATCTGTGTGTGGTCCCGAAAGCAATTTTGTTTTCCTGCCCTGGTCGTAGCAACGTATGCACAGTTTGGCGCAACGTCAAGGGAGAGGATTTGGCTTGTGTCGATAGGCAGCCGCGCCGGATCTAGAACTTGAGATATAGTTGATGTTGTTCGCGAGTATTGTAAGCGGCCGCGAATTTAATATAGGCTGCACAGTATCACTAGATGAACTTCGGGGCAATGCGATAAAGGGATGTGCGTTGTCGAAGCTTGTGAAGGAGGGGTGTCAAATGCCGCGCGGGTGGATAAGTGTGGTCGGGGGCCAAAACCAGCCTTGGAAGGCTATTGAGATATTTTGATGTAAGTGTAGCGATCGGGATTCCTGAGTCAACGATAACAACAAAGAGATGAATGATCATGAGAAAACCAAGCTGGACAGCACTGAGGTCCCCGGCGAAATGATGATTAATCCGTTATCTCCGAGTTTACTTATCACCAGATGATCTCACCTGCCCGGTGGACACATACAACCTTCCATAGAGGGTAGACGACATATATATCTTCATATTATGGAATAGCCGGTTGCTCTCTGTTAGATGTCCTAATACACTTCCCCTTCCCCTCAAAGCTGATCAAGTAGATTCATAACAGCGACATTATGTCGGTTGATTCTCATTTTTAATATGCTGTACTATGTTGTAGGCTTGTTTTTTCCTTGGCTTGATGCCGATTGGCTAGCTAATGCAACGATCAGTGACTCATAGGCATAGGCAGAATTCTATTACCCTGCATGTCTCAAGTTTCAAGGGGTAGCAGGCTGATCTATCCAGCCCCTTGTGCATCGGATGGTCTTTATAGAAGTGAGAGGTGTATATTAGACATTCAATCACACTAGACAGCCTACATGGGTTACAATATATATACCGTCCATGGTAGTTATACAATACATCACTTACCTTCATCGATCACCTGGCTTCAATTATAAGTACTTGTTCCTAAAGCGTAGATACTCTTAGTTTAAGCTTCTATTCATTCCTTGGGCAGTTCTCCTTCTAGCTAACTGTGGAACTTCGCGATGTCAAATACATATTCACCTGATAGTCGATATCATTATAACCACAATTCAAGCATTGTCAATGTTTTCTCAGAATGGACTTTGTTTCAAGGAAGTTGTTGAGGCTGACAGTCCATCCCTCCCAGCCGAGCCCACTGCTTTTATATCCTACAAATGACAGATCGTGAGCCGTAGTTGGGCTAGTACTATTAACACCAACAGTTCAAGACTCCAACTTTGTGGTTATTCTCATGGCACAATTGATGTCCTTGGTATAGACTGCAGCATAAAAAATAAAAAAAAAACTCTTTCTGCTTAGACCTAATTTTTGTTATATCTCGCCAACCAAGGGCCGTACGGCTCTCAAAATTAGTTCATATTCTTTCTAGCTACTGGCTCTATCTTTTAATCCTATTTTTATAGGCATTGAAAGATAGTTATCACTAGTGGTAGAAGAAAACCGGATTCGCCCCCTAAAACTAAGTTTTTAAGAGCGCCCCCTAAGAAACCACGTAACCACTTTAGCACTATAGATAAGCTCGCTTAGGGTGCTAGAGAGGTGCTAAACGCTATAGGAAATAATAGTATAGGTGAGTTATATATAATTAACTTTATTAAGGCCGTTGAGTAGTACGTACTAAACTCCCTAACGGGGGAGAAACCGTAGGTTTAGGTCATAGAAAAAGTGTAATAGGCACTTAACCGACTCGACTAGCGAATAGAAACTATCGAGAAAGTAACGATAGCGATTAAGGCGATAATATCGCTATCTATATAAACTATAAGTAATTCGAACGATTTAGCGGCCTTCTAGGCTCGGCTCTAAAAATAGGGCTAGGGGACTAGATTAGGCCCTCCCCTATCTCTCCTAAGTGGTAGTAATAGGTTATCCTCGGTTAGGGTCTTACTAGCTAAACTCTATAACGACTGAGAGATTATCGTTAAGAATTTATAATAGCGATATACGCGAGACCCTCCGCTAGTATACACTAAGGGAGATCGTCGAGTAGGCTAAGAGGACACGTGAATAGGCTATATAGAAGAAGGCTAGTGCTCCCCTTAGTGGCGGCTACTACTAGACTACGACATCGCCCATAGACGGGCGGGTGGGCAGTGCCCACGGGCCTTATGTAAGCGGGCGATAGGCACTATCAATACGCCTATAGACGGGCCCTACCCTTAGGGCCTATTATCTATAGACACTATAGGCGCCTAGAGGCATTTTTAGTAAGTAGAATTTCTTGACCTTATGACCTATATTATTTATATATTTTTTCTCTATATTTTTAAGTAATTCGATTATATATATAATAACTTAATACTACTATCAATTTTCTAGCCTCGGTTAGAAAAATGAACTATAGAAGCCTTTATATAATAACTTAATATTATAGTCAATTTTCTAACCGAGGTTAGAAATAAGCTTTAGCAGCCTTTATATAATAACTTGATATATTATCACTTTTTTAACTAGGGTTAGAAATAAGCCTTAGAAGCCTTTATATAATAACTTAATACTATATTCAATTTTCTAACCGAGGTTAGAAATAAGCTTTAGAAGCCTTTATATAATAACTTAGCTATTTATTAT
>CAKMRK010001032.1:0-38860 GCA_928213465.1 Penicillium sclerotigenum | reverse complement strand
GTGGAGGGTCACCCGCGAGCGACCCTTAGAGGGTTAGGGTTAGGGTTAGGGTCGCTTATAAGCGACCCTAACCCTCGGAGGGTCGGGTGGAGGGTCCAAGATCATAGACCACCCGGAGGGTCACTGCCAGGTCTAGTCCTCTCGAAGAAGGTAGTCCACGTAGTCTTCATTCGACTGAATGTAAAACCTATTATTCTTAGAGGTTAATCGCTACCCACAACGCCTTATCTAGAGAATATCCGCACTCACTTTCGCTAGTAGCGCTCCACGACGGCGATATCTTTCAAGGTGTTAGGTTTGAAATTTGGAGGTAGCCATCCGGCGCTACGGAACTGTTCGAGCCTAGCTCGAGTCTCCTCGCAAAGGATGGGATCGGTCCAGTACTCGTGCTCCTCACTCTGAGCCGACCGAACGAGTGGACCTGCCATTGCGGAAATCCAAGGTAAGTGAGCAGGGGTCGAATCTGGAGACACACGCAGCAAGGTTGGCTAGGTCGGCTTGGAGGTGAGGGGTAGGATACGAGAAGAGAACTAGAGAATTGTGAGGAGATCGAGGGAGGGGGGAGAAGGAGCATCTTATAAGCGATCTTATAAGCGCCCCGCCGGGCAGGGCGACGAGGGAGGGCACCTAGATGGCACTACGGAGGGGAGCCATTTTCGGCGTCTTTTTGGGCGCTGTTAGAAGCTAAGGGAATCGAGCGCTAAACACAGGGGCGGTTGGTGATGACTAACGGTGCTGCAAAATAGTGATGGTACTAGACGGCGAGCGAGGGCTTCACCGCCCGCCGTCCAAAGTTACGGGTGGAAAGGCAGCCGTTTCTGGCGTCAAAAGCTGTCATTTTCGGCCTCCTTTTCACAGGTCCTCATATTCTAGGTGTAATAAGCATATGTTGTAGAAACCTGGCTCAACCCAATCACAGCAATTTCTCGGCCGATCACACAAAACTCCCACCCCCCCACCACCTCAAACCACCATCCTGGCATATTGAAGCTTGGTTTGTCTAAATGGGGAAAAGAGCTATGCCTGATAAATCAAATCATTCTTCAAAGAAGAGAAAGGTTTGTTTCGACATTTCTACACAAATCTTGATTGCTAGTTAACTAATGGGATTAGGGTGGTGGAAAATATGGGCAGCAAAAAAGTCGCGTCGCCATTGAATCTGGTGATGTAGGTGTCTTTGTGACATGCGATATGGGCAAAGAAGGAAAATGTCTGTCTGAGGCAGTGGACATTTTTTCTCAGGTGAGACGAATTTTTCTTTTTATCTGTTTCACTACGAAGATTATTCCTACAGTTTCGCTAACTTTTTTTACCTAGGCCATCGAGGACACTGGAAAGCAAGAGGAAGAGGAGCAAGATACTGATGATGAAGATATCGAGGCTCAGATCCGAAGGGAACTGGAAGGTTTACAGCCCAACAAAGATAAACCTCGTCAATTCCAGCCCATACAGATGGATATGCCGTGTGGTAGGTCTGCGATCATTCCAAAAACACGCCATTTCGCTTATGCGGTCGGTCCTTGGAACCTTTGATGGGTGCTAATTCCCTAATAGTGACATTTATGCGTCTTGATCCCTCAATAGACCCGGTGCAGCTTGTGCACCGTCTGTGTATCGAAGCACATGCCCATCCGGAGACTAAGAAGAGCCGGTGGATTAAGCGTATGCATCCAGTCACGTCAATCCGGAAGACTTTGAGTGTGGATCTAGCGGCTTTTGCGAAAGAGATTCTCAAGCCTCATTTCCATTCGGGAGGACCGCCGAAGACGGTGAGTTTCAGGCACACCCTCCCTCTTTAGGCCTTGGGTAGTCGGAGATCCTACTAATCTAGGAAATGATCCGATCATGTATTTTGCTATGAGGGGGAATTATAGTTTGAGTGTTGCTGATGTGTCATCTATTTAGTACGCCATTCGGCCTACTGTACGAGGCAATTCGAAGCTCAGCCGAGACGTTATTATTAAGACTGTTGCTGATGCTGTCGGACCTGAGCATCCGGTGAATTTGACGAACTATGATCTAATGATCCTTGTCGATGTTGCCCAAGTGAGTACTAGCAAACAATCCCTTTCCTACTAGATCTTTAACTGACTCCTCTCAGAATGTGATTGGTATGAGCGTAGTACAAGGTGATTATGATAAGCTGAAGCGGTTCAACTTGGCCGAAATCTACGATCCTTCACCCAAAGCAGAGCCAGCAGCTACAGCCACAGGGTCTAAGGCGTAGTATTAATGGCACAGTACTTTCCACAGTAGGCATCAAGTCACTGTAGAGGAATATGGTTGTACATACTACCACCTATACTAGTTGTTTAATCTTCTGCCTTCTTCTCTCTTTTCTCTCATTGCTATCAATTCAATAAAGTTATCTCAAAAAGACTAGGATTACTTGAGCCATTCAATGTCGTCGAGAGTGCAGAAATAGCCCATGATGGATTGGATGCGGGATGAGCCTGTAAGTGCAAGTTGGACCTTTTCGGTATTGGGTTTTGTATCAAATACACGGGTTTTGTAAATTTTCTCACAAACAATTCTGTTGAAGGGGAGGCTGAGGCCCTTCTCCACTTGGCATTATTGGCGAAATGTGCGTGCGTCCAGTACCGAGTGATCGACCGTTGTGGGCAGGATCAAAGACCGTTGGAGGGTAGCCGATGAGACATCTACGACGCAAGCTGGACCAATCCCTGATATACATTGTATCTTATATCTTTCTTTGGCTTTTTTGAGCACTGTTTCATTGTGTTTTGGAGTTGAAAACAGAAATACTCCAGGAAGTTGGAGTGGATATGTATTTGACATGACAACAACTGTATCGACGCTACCCTACTTGACGCTGGATTCTTAGTCCTTGCTACCTCTTCCATCTCCTGCATGTAACCTTGCAAGATGCTATATAAGAGGGCCCAAAACTCCCGGGCCGCCACTAGGTTCATGCAGTTATAAGCCGTCCACGGATCCACAGGTCCCGGGGGTATTAACAAATCATGTCCATAATAGAAAAAGAGGTCAAAAAAAAATTATGAAACACGAGAAGCTATATACCGATTTAAGGAGTCTTTTGCTTCAAGAACCACTCTGTATTTGTGATGGCAAGTCGTTTCATTTAAGAGTAAAATCTTCGGTGGCTTGCATGGAGCTCAGCGTTTTAGACGGTTCCAGAAATTCGAAGCAATTATAAAACCGAAATAGATGTCAAAAGGCACCAAATGCACAATGCAAGCGAAGTAACCTTGGCAATGAGCTCGGAAAGTAACCGAGATGATCAAAAAATAGAATGGAAGTTTCTATCATTCTGGATCCACGGGAACAGTTCGGCAAGGGACGGTTGTGATTGGCTAGGGAATCAAGTGCTCGGATGATCAGCTTTCTTAGAGCGGGATCCTTAGGCGAGCGGGCTTCACTTAATCTACTTGTCCCATATTTCTTGTTAATCGTGGGCCAATGTGAGAGCAGTGTCCTCCTTACTCTCGCTTGTGAAATACTTTCCTAGCGAAACATGTTGTTGTAATTTGACTCCGCAATCTAGCTTCCACCTCGGATAACAATGGCTCCTCTCTCGTATCTCGGGTGGATAAACTTAGAAGCGAGAGTCATGGCGCTGAAAATACGCTGTCACTGTCTTTGTAATTGCGGGTCGTACGTAGACAATCATGGCGGTCTGATTTACCCGATTGATATTCATCTCCAAGGAGCACTCCGTACTCCGAACTATGGATTACTTCGCGTATTCTCTGTTCTAGAAGCGAGATGTGCGCCACATCTGCTGGAAGTATGGGTTTTAGGCCAAGCTATCCCCTTGGCATATATCTGTCTTTGACTTGCAAGGTCTATGATTCGCGATAACCTCGTTAATACATCATCCCCTGCTCATATCTTGTGCAAGGTTCAGGAGCCGTCATAGCCTTGCTTATAGAGCAACCCCTTCTGTTTACCAATCTTCCCTAACATATAGATCACGATGCAACAACTGAACTTGAAACCATGGTCCGCGATGCCGTCACTCAAGGGAACAAGCAGCCACAGCGAATCTTTTCACCGGCAGTCTCGTGCCGCTGAAATAGACGAACACCACAGACTGGACGATGTCCTCTCGCTGCTGTTTCCTTCCACAGTCCGTGTACAACACTCACATCCAATTTTTGGTCACATGCACTCATTGCGCCTTCTGAGGCTGTCGAATGGCGCTCATTTGTTGCTTAAGGGGTCTCCATCATCAAGAACCGCTCTCCTTCGACGTGAGCGGTCGTTCCTCGAAACCGAGGCCCAGTTTCTTGCCCTTCTGTCGCAGAGTGCAAACCCTTGTATCCCCCAACTCTATCATTATGATCCTCATGGAAGACTCTGGGGATCTGCCTACTTGATCCGACAGCATATGAAAGGGAAGAGTCTGTCAGAGATGGAAGGCAAGCTCACCACCCAGCAACGAGACGGAATCGACCGCCACTTGGGCTTCTTAGTGAGCACCATCGGACAAAATGCAGCCCCTGGATTTGGCTCTTTGCAGCAAGTTGCATTTGGCGCTGGAAGACCTTCCTGGCGAGAGGCCTTTTGTGCCCTGTTTGAAGGCGTTCTTCGTGACGCCGAGGACATGTTCATCCACCTTCCTTACTCAGAGATCCGACACGGACTAAATCGCCTGGCACCTGCTCTTGAAGATGTTTCGCTGCCACGTCTTGTGGTCGTGGACTTTGGTCGACCCTCTCACGTTTTGGTAAACGAAGAGTCTGGACAATTGTCGGGCATTGTAGACTTCAGCAGTGCCGTGTGGGGTGATTTGTTGATGGCAGAGATCTTCGCAAATGCATCACCGGCGGTCTTGCAGGGAGCAGGGATGGCGGTGTCCAGAACAAGAGAGGAAAATATCCGGCTGGTCCTGTATGTGTCTGAATACTGTCTGCTGTCTCACTTTAGTGTGTTGTTGCTAACTCTTTCTGTTCAACTTAGGTATGCGTGCTACCGGCTGGTGTCCCAAATCACTGTGCAATATTATCGAACCCGAGACGAGACGAGTGAATTTGATGCGCGGAGACGATTAACAACCACAATTGCGGAAATGGCGAGGCTTCAACTGGCATAACGGGGCAAACTGATCTAACTCGCGCGTTATATGTCCAACGTGATACCTATATGATCACCATTAGACTGGTTCTGTTGCGTAGCGTTCTGTTGCATAGCGAGGTTTCTTCCAGCGACGGGGCCGGCCCTATATAGCTGCATGCGATTTGGAGTTTTGATCTTTTTTTGCATTGATCCATAGCGTTGTTATCAAGGGGTTCTAATCGAAATAAAATTCAATCTTTATATCAACCTATGTTGTATATGTTAGTTACAGAAGATACGAGAGAGAGAGAGAAGAATCAAGTTGCCTTCAATGCCAAGTCGGAACTGATAGGGCGATAGGGCGGAGCGGGCGGGGCAGATCCATTGTTTAGCTCCTGCATGGCGTCAATAGTATTCTCTCTCCGCACTTGACCATTTCTACTTTTCCCATAACCTGCTACACCTCTATCGCAGAATGGCTCAGTTTCTGCGAGGAAAGCAGGCTGGTATCCAGAAGGACCTGTCGGAGGGCTTGTCCCCGGACTTGTTCCTCCTGGACGATGTAAGTTCTTGGCATCCCAGGCATCTCTTTTTCCCAACTGACAGCGCTGTTCTCAGTTCGCACGATGTGGCGTGAACTCACAGATTAGTGCCATCGCATATGATCCTATACAATCCCTCATCGCAGTCGGCACCAGTGATACCCAGTTCGGAAGCGGGCAGATCTATGTCTTCGGGCAACGACGAGTTTCAGTTGTCTTCGAGTTCCCGCGGAAGGCGTCCGCGCGGTTCCTTCAGTTTTGCGCCGACAAGCTGATCAGCATCGACTCTAGGAATGAAATCTGCATATACTCCTTGGTGACTGGACGCATGGTGGTTTCTTATGCGCCACCGGGTCAGGTGACTGCCTTGTTAACGGACCCTTGCTTGGATTATGCGTTTATCGGCATGCAGAATGGTCCGTAAAGTGGTCAAGGGGAATAAAAGAACTGAAAATTGACCTGTGAATAGGTGAAATCATTGCGTACGATCTTGATCGAGAGTCCTTGACGCCGTTCAAAGTTCCGAACTTGTGGTTGGAACGAAACCCCCGCGCGCGGTTCTTCCCCGTCGTATCTCTGGAGTTCTCCCCTCGAGATATTGGCAAGATTCTAGTGGGATATCCCGAGGGAGCAGTGACGTTTACATTCAAGCAAAATATTGCTCAAAAATACTTTGTCTACGATATTCCTCCTGGGGCACCGGGTGGAGACTCCCTGCCGTCTCACGAGGTGCGCAGACCCAAATTGACCAACGCGATCTGGCACCCCAACGGAATCTTCATTTTGACTGTTCATGAAGACTCAACTCTAGTGCTCTGGGATACAAAAGATGGGCGCAAGCTTCATGCCCGGACTCTCCATACACCCAATGTCGACCAACTAGGTGCTGCTGGTAGACCGGGCTCACCTGGAGAGGCCGCTGGGCCTAAAGAGCCAATCACAAAGGTTATTTGGTGCGTCAAGGATAATCCTGATGATACTGGTCTTTTGGTGGCTGGTGGTCGACCAGTAGGCGACCAGAGCAAGGGTCTCGTTTTCCTGGACATGGGCCCAACCCCCAACTATCAGACGTCCTCCTGGCAAATCCTATCTACTTACCTCGAGCGGCCGCGGCGACAAATAAACCTCTCAGTCCCACATGGAGCTAAGGTTGTCGACCTTTGCCTAATCCCCCGAGCTTCGCCCTTCTTCAATGGTGCCCAAGATCCAATCGCACTCATCGCTATGCTATCCTCGGGTGAAATTATTACCCTGAGTTTCCCTAGCGGACACACAATCACTCCCACTAACATGCTTCATCCGTTCCTCACTTTCGTCCATCCCTTCGTAAACAAAGCTGTGCTTACTCCCGTTGATCGGACGGTGTGGCTTGGTCTGAGAGAGCGCCGGTCGCAGGGACCCAGATTTGTGATGGGCGGCATGGAAGCGAAGAACCCTCTCAAGCGCTTTGAGAACCGAAATGTTATCTCTACCGCGCACGCAGATGGAACTGTCCGTGTCTGGGACTGTGGGCATGATGATGAAATTGAGAACGGCGATGTGGTTCAAGTTGATCTTGCCCGTGCTATAGGCCGAGTCGGCAATATCGAAGTGACCGAGATGTCTCTCGCCAGCGCCTCAGGCGAGATGTCCATTGGACTCAAGACCGGAGAACTAGCTGTCTTCCGATGGGGCAATAACCCCTCGTACGGGCATGAGGAGTCTCCTGGTGCCAATGAAGGGCCAGGGAAGCTGACTTCGATAACTAAGCGAACCGACCCTGGTCTCAAGACGGGAATGCTACCTCTGACTCTTTTGAATATGCAACAAGGCCCGGTGACGGCGTTGAAGCATGGGCAGGTTGGATTTGTAGCGGCCGGTTACCAAAGTGGTACTTTGGTGATTATTGACCTGCGGGGGCCCGCCATCATACACACCGCACATGTGTCAGATCTCCTCAAGGGACCCAGGCGGAGCGGTTTCCGCAAGAATCGTAGCTCGGATGAAGTCCAACCAGAATGGCCCACTCAGGTTGAATTTGGTGTGATGACTTTGGACGGCGAAGGTACCTATGCATCACTCGGGCGAACGAACCAGACCAGCGTACTAACCATGTTCTAGATTACTCAAGTATTTGCTGCTTCGTCGGCACGAATAGGGGTAATGTGGCAACATTCAAAATCCTTCCTGCTTCCAATGGCACCTACGAAGCTGCTTTTGCTGGGTCATCAGCCGTTGAAGACAAGGTGATTAGTGTCATCCCCATTGATGCCGAGTCTGGCGGTCTTGCTTTGGCTACACCAAGTGCAGTCGGAGGCTTGAGGAGTGGTGCGAAAATTAATGGTGTTGTCATCGCCGTGACTGCGTCTGGCTGTCGAATCTTCAAGCCCCCAACATCAAAAGGTGCCCACAAGGCATGGGATGACTATCTCTGCGACTCAGCAGCCGTTGTCAAGACTGAAGGACGAGGCTACAGCTTAGTTGGTCTCTTCGGCGACGGCCACGCCCGAGCATTCTCGATTCCTGCTCTTCGAGACATCGGTTGCACCAAGATTAACCACATTGCGGACATGCGACGCCTCTCGGAAGCTTGCATCACCCCTACTGGAAACATCATGACATGGGTCGGCCCTTCAGAAGTCGGAATGTTCAATGTATGGGGAGGTGGAAATGGACTGTATGCGCCCCCAATCAACTAGCTGGAACATGTGCTAATGCTAACCCTACCCATAGACACCCTTCAAGAGACAAGCTTTACAACCCAGAAGCCGTGGTTCCGCCGCGTCCTACCATCACGAACGTCCAATGGATCTCCGGTACACAATATATTTCGCCGGCTGATATGGATATTCTAAGTATGTCGCCCCGTCAATACTACTCTAAGTGGAATTCTAACATGAAATCTAGTCGGCGGCCCAGACCGACCACCATCAAAGCAGATGGTCGAACAAATGAAATTCGAAGAACAAGAACGTCGGAGAGCCCTAAAAGAAGGACGGACCCCACCGACACCTGCACAGGGTGGCAACCAGGAAGGCTATTGGTCTTACATGTCACGTCAGGTCCAAGAACGCACGGAGCGTCTCGGGATTGTCGGAGATAGCATGGACAGACTAGAGGAGAACAGCAGCGGCTTTGCTAGCGATGTTAACAAATACGTACAGTCACAGAAGAAGAAAGCTATCATGAGCGGTAAGTCGATCTTCCTTCAGGTCCACGGACCTATGTGTAGTGTTTACCCCCTTGCGTAACTGTTGCTGACTGATCTTTTGACAACAGCGCTAGGTTCTAAGTTTGGCTTTTAAGCTCCTACCAAGTACGAGGTTTTTAAAAAAGTTTTAACCGTGTATACATCGTAGGAGTCTTCACTCTTTTTTTTTCCGGCGTTATGTAACTACACGTAGTTAACTAGTTAGGTCATGGTGAGATGTCACAGATCGCTTTGCCCCTCCTCCACTTAACTCCCCGCTTCAAGATCCACCTTGATAGTTGCTGGATAGGTATTCAGTTGTCTCATTTGGCAAACTTAAAGCAGAAGCTATCAAAGCTAATTCTAAGGTAGAAGTAGACCCAGCTACCTATGAAATGAAGGCAAATACATAGCAACAATGAATCCGATAAAGTGAGACATAACTCGCTCGTACGTGCTATGTACATTGCTACACGGAGTAAACAATGGACTAGGGCTTTATTTTAGTGAATATTCTGGTAGAAAAGGAACGCTCTGGACGTCCTTGGAGTCAACTCTTGCTTTAAAATACAATACTATTATTTCATATATTGCGACTGTTCGTCATTCATCAATGCCCTGGTACATAGGAATGTGGGAGGCGGTTTCATGTGATACAAGAACGGTCTTGCAGCTCTTCTACCTCATACAACATAATTAGAATGAAAGGAATTTGGATGGCCGACTGAAGGCCAGAGGGATTCAAAATTATACCAATTCTATTTCATAGACAAATAGTCAATGCCAATTCAGGATAAGAACATAGAAAATCAGTCCAAGGGTCATAAACATTGCGTTCTGGCTGTCGTTAAATAGCATTCAAAAAAAGAAGAGTTTAAAAGCAAAGAAACCACTCATGCGAGCCGGTGAGACACCATGATTTAGTGTACCATGAGCTCAGGCTGAGGCTGATGAGTTGGCTTGGCAGCATCGTCCTTGTTTTCTGCGTCGTCGCCCATCTCAATATCTTCATCACCATCGCCACCCTCTTCCTCGTCAAGATCATCCTCATCGTCTTCACTCTCGGCCTCAAGATCTTCACTCTCGGCATCGGAGATCTCTTCTTCATCGTCCTCCTTGCCAGCAGGGGTGTCGGTGCCTTCCATCTCATGGTCATCACCCTCAGCGGGCTTGCTAGACTCCTCGAGCTCCTTGAGGAGCGCAGCCTCAAGCTCGCGCTCCTCGGCGCCGTAGGCAGCACCGTCATCGTCAAGACCATCGGCCTCGGGCTGATCAGGCGGGTACTCTGCGGGGGCAGAGTCATCAGAGTCCCTAAAGGGGAAAAGAGAGTAAATAAAAGCCCCACTACATATGTTAAAACAAAACAAAACAAGGGATTCTCACCATTTGATGGCGAAGCGGGTCACACGGGGCTTCTCGGCGAGGACATTGCGGCGAATGCGCTCGATAACGGGCTTCGCCGGGGGCTCGGCTGCCAGCTCCTCGCTATCGTACTCGTTGTTCACGTAGTAACCAACCCGGACAAACTCTCGGCCGTCGTAGCTGCAGGTGAGCAGGATAACAGTGACGCCGAGCATCTCAGAAGTAGGAATGCGCTTGACATCCGGGGGGTCGGCCTCGAAGATGAATTTGTTCACTCCGACCGGGATTGGTCCGACGAGGAGGGAGTCGAGTTCTTGATCATACTCAGAGCTGTGATAGTTAGATTCTGTGGGATTGATAGGAAACAAGGAGTGTTGGGGGGCGCACGTACGAAGTGGCGGATCCGACGTAGGTGAGTTTCCATTCCAAATCTGAAAGAACTTGTCAGAATAGTTGACTGCAAAAAGGGGGTACAAGCCAATACTTACCCTTCTGAAGCTGCTCTAGGCACTCGAAGGTGATTTCGAATTGGTAAGAGGCGGTGAAAGGAGCCGGGTTGTTTAGGTTTTTCACTCCAAGGAGTGAGACGACCGACATTGTGATAAGGATATGATGATATGTACGGAGGATTAAAGAGTCGAAGAGTCAAGAGTGGAAGATTGTATGAACAGGGGGGTTGGAAAGAAGAAGAAAATAGGGAAAACAAGAGAAATCAATAGGTCCACAAGAATGTAGTTAACTCTCAACCCCTCTAGCTCAATGCGAGGAGCACATCGATCGACGCGACTTTCGCGTCCCTCGCATCATCCTCACCGCCCGCACGTGACCCCAATTTCACTACCCGGGCAACTTGCATCACAGCCATCGCAGCTTTGCTCTCTTCCTCTTGGCCATTATTTGCTATCAGATACGTTGCGGCTGAGGGTTATCTCGTCAAAAGTGGCTGTGCTCCACCTCAACCCTTGACCATCGGAAGTTTTGTCTTTATTTTAACTCATTCTGATATCACATCGCGCAAACCCTGCTTCGGCTTGCGCCGTGACGTTGTGACTTTCCCAGTTCCTCACTTTTCTTTGACTTTGCCGTTATCGCATCAATTACTGCAATATGGCGGACGATGAAGCCGAGGCTGCCTTCTTCCAGGCTCAAGCCTTGAATACTGATTCCCAACCCCCCACTGTGGAGCAGGAAGGTGATAACTCAGACGCAGAATCAGATGACTATGACCCCTCACTGGCATTGGGGGATCAGTACTCGGCTTCCTTTCCCGAGGTAAAGCAGCCTGATGCTGGCCCCGCTGATGCAGCTCCCTCGGATGAGACCGAAGATTCCATTCCCAACCCGCCTGTCGCCTCAGACGCAGATGTCGCCTCAGACCCAGACGCTGGCCAGACCAGTGACTCCTTCGGCCCTTCTCAGAATCCCTCTCGTGCTGAGTCGTCGACCCCCGTGCCAGCATCTGGTGCTGAGGCACAGCCCAAGACCCGAACAATTGGCGGATTTGAGGTTGATGATGACGAGGATGACGAGGGTGATGCGGAGTATGAGCCGCCGGCTGTACTTGGGGTGGAAGATGTCAATGCTATGCCTGTGACCATGTCTGAAGATTCCAGCTCAGGAAATGCAATGCAAAACACTTCCCCTGATGTATCATCATACAAAGCTGAGCAGTCACCTGTCAGTGGACCAGATGTTGCCAATAGTTCTTATTCTCCTGATGCTGTTCTTAATATTGATCCCTCTTCTGTTCCTGGCCAATCGCACTGGACTGCGCAAGGTTTGCAATTTGCAAACATGCAGAACAGTACTCTTCCTACTTCTGTACCTGACTCTCCAGCCTCAAAGGGTCGTCTGGCCCATGACCGTGTTGGCATGCTGGAAGACCGGATTCGAGAGGATCCCCGAGGTGATATCCCTGCTTGGTTGGAGTTAATTGCCGAGCACAGAAGCCGCAGCAGACTAGACAGCGCACGCGACACCTATGAGCGGTTCTTGAAGCTGTTCCCCATGGCGGTAAGCCTACCTTTGCTCCCTTTCCTTCTGCTTTCTTTTCCTCTCTCGACAAAGTACAAGATTTCTAATGAGATACATCTCAGGCCGACCAATGGGTTGCCTATGCCAGCATGGAGTCTGAGCTCAATGAATTCTTCCGCTTGGAGCAGATCTTCAACCGAACGCTCCTGACAACCCCTAGCGTTCAGCTCTGGTCTGTGTACCTCGACTACGTCCGTCGTCGTAATCCCTTGACAACAGATGCCTCTGGTGAGGCAAGGAAGACCATTTCCTCGGCATATGATATGGCCATTCAACATGTTGGAATGGACAAGGATTCCGGAAACATCTGGACAGACTACATTGAGTTCATCCGTTCTGGGCCAGGCATCGTTGGTGGATCTGGGTGGCAGGATCAACAAAAGATGGACCTACTGCGAAAGGCCTACCAACGAGCCATTGGCATGCCGACCCAAGCCGTCAATACTCTCTGGAAGGAATATGATCAATTCGAGATGAATCTAAACAAGCTCACGGTAAGCTGGTCAGCACTTGAATTTAACTGGCTTTTATTAACATTTCCATCAGGGCCGCAAATTCCTCCAAGAACATTCACCATCTTACATGACTGCGCGCAGCTCATACACCGAATTACAAAACATCACCCGCGATTTAATTCGCACTTCGCTTCCACCAATGCCCCCTATTGCTGGCTCTGAAGGCGATGTTGAATACTCGGCGCAAGCAAATATCTGGAAGCGCTGGATCTCATGGGAAAAAGAAGACCCTCTAGTACTGAAAGAGGAAGACCCTGCTGCTTACAAGGCACGTGTGGTATACTTCTACAAACAGGCACTCATGGCACTGGCCTTCTTGCCCGAAATGTGGTTTGATGCAGCTGAATTCTGCTTCCTGAATGATATGGAAGATGCCGGTACAGAGTTCTTGAAGAAGGGTATTGATGCAAACCCGGAGAGTTGTCTACTGACCTTCAAACGCGCGGACCGACTGGAGGTTACCTCGGATTCGGAACAGGATTCTGCCAAGCGCGCTGCCAAGGTCCGGGAACCATACGACAAGTTGCTTGATGCACTTTACGAGTTGATCAACAAGGCTCGCAACCAGGAAACCCAGGATGTCGCACGCATCGAAGCTTATTTCGCCCTACCAAATGTGGACAGCCAACCTCCAAATGAGGATGAGGATGATCCCGAAGCCAAAGAAAGAGAAGCCGCCAAAACGGCGCAGATCGACGCGGCCCGAAAGACCCATTCAGTCCATATCAACATCATCTCCAAGACTCTCTCCTTCGCATGGATCTCTCTCATGCGTTCGATGCGTCGAATCCAGGGTAAAGGAAAACCAGGAGAAATGGCTGGCTCTCGCCAAATTTTTGCCGAAGCGCGGAGGCGAGGTCGGATTACCAGCGATGTTTACATCGCGAGTGCTCTGATGGAGTACCACTGCTACAAAGACCCTGCGGCCACCAAGATCTTTGAGAGGGGTGCAAAGTTATTCCCGGAGGATGAGCACTTTGCGCTCGAATACTTAAGGCACCTACTCGACATCAATGATACCATCAGTAAGTCCATATCCTGTGTTTTTAAGATACTTGCTAACCACTACCAAAGATGCCAGAGCCGTGTTCGAAACAACCGTTCGGAAATTGACATCCAATCCGGAGAATGTGCACAAGGCTAAGCCCATCTTTTCCTTCCTCCACGACTATGAATCTCGCTACGGTGACCTCACCCAAGTGATCAACTTGGAAAACCGCATGCGTGAACTATATCCGGAGGATCCTGCTCTGGAACAATTCGCTAATCGTTACTCCAACTCCAACTTTGACCCTACTTCGGTGCAACTGGTTTTGTCCCCGTCTCAGACAAAGCCAAAAACCAACATGCTAGGAATCTCCGCGGAATCCCGCGGTTCTCCCGTGGCCAGATACATGGACGTCTCCCTCGACTCACCTAAGAGACCTTATCCTACTGATGAATATGATGAAGACTCGGGTCGCCCACGAAAGTTTGTTCGCGCTGAGTCGCCAATGAAGAGCGCGCAAGCTCGGCGTCTCGACCAGCCGAAACGAGTACAACAGTTGAACGGCCAAAGCGGCTCATACAGACCCCAAGGATCTCCAGCTCCCCTACCTCGTGAAGTGGTGAACCTCTTGAGCATCCTGCCTCCTGCGGCTGCCTACAACATCACCCGCCTTTCTCCCGAAAAAATGATAGACCTTCTTCGCCACGTTGAAATTCCTTCCGACATTTCACAAATACAGATCCCACAAGCCGTACACGGACCAGGTGGAGGCCAAACCCCGGGACCGAACCCCTACTCCGGTAAGATCATCCTCTATCTCCCCCATAATCACATTTTCGCTCACATGTCATCCCAGGTGCTTACCGCTGAGCCCGTGCTCGTCCCTTTTTCTCTCGGGATCACCGTTCACTTGCAGCGTGAAACCCTTGCTCTCTCTGCTTTTGTAATTTCATTTCCCCGGCGCGCAAAATATCCCGATTTGTCTTGACGGACTTGATGACCCAGCTCTTTTTTTCCTGGGGGGCATTTCATGAAACATGGTCGGGGCATACGCGGTTGTTCAGAGCCCCTTTTGCATCTTCCATCGGCGTTGATCTATCTGGCATTTCTTTCTTTATTTTCGAAATAGGGCCACAGGCCACCAAGTTCTGCTTGCTGGTTGGGCCCGCCCAACCATGCTTTTGTACAGTCTCAAATAAGCAGATAATCTCACCAATAAACTAAGCACCTTGCGCATTCGTTTTGTAGGTTCTTAGCTATCTACAGAATTGGTTCTTCATTTTGGAGTAAATGGGACCGAAACCCTCCTTTGTCCATAGATCTTACGTCCATATGGCCTAAACCTTCTTGTCTAGCCAATCAACTTTCGCCTCAAGGGACGAAGACATTTGGAGAGGGTGGATAAATGTAACTGACATTTTCTCGGACTAACAGTCCCGGCAAGAAGGAAGGAGAGTTTGTTGGTTCGCCAAGAAGTTAGAGTCTCGTATCTTCTTATAGTTAGAGAAAGAATAAGTCAATCAAAGAGCGAAACCATTCCAAGGGTTTAACATATATAAGCTTAAAGCAAACTCTCTGGGAACCGACGGTGATAGGTGGGGCACATGCGGGAGCATCAGGGGTACCAAGTGGGACCATACGTCATTCTCTACTCCACATCACATGAAGCGCTCGAAAATGTGAGCTTGAAAGTCGCGACCGTGACTCCAATTCGGATACGGAGTACATGGACGTAAATCCATCGATTAAGTTTTAAGCTGCGCTCTACCACACTCCGGCTCAAACGGCTCTCAACCTTTTCGATGACTTCTCGTCGGGATACTGTTCTCGATGGAAGTCGGTTGCACACCCATGGGGGTTATCTTTAAGAGTTTCATCACAGCAAGTAAATGTAAAGCAGTGCGGAAAATTCTCGCGCATTTCATCGGTGTCCACCTCGAACTTCCCCCAATTGTCAACATAAAGGTCCTCGCCAGTGGGCTCATTTTCTTCTATTATGGGTTAGCTTATTGGGCATACTGAACCGCGATTTGCTTAATCATACCTGGATGGTATCGACAGCTTTCCTCCGTATTGGTGGTAACATCGAATTCCTTCTCGCAATTTACGCAAAATGCGTAGCGTGGTACTGATCTCTTGTTGTCAGAGCTCTCTTCAGTACCGGTAGCCATTACCAGCAGTTGACTCTCGGCTTCTTTGCGAGCCTCGTCGTGTTTGGCACAGATGGATTTGAGAACCGCGCGTAGCGTCTGGTCAGACGCGTCGTTGATCGCGCGACCGAGGGTTGTGGCCTCAAGCACTTCTTCAGAGATTGGCATGAGGGTCGATCTTCTGTTGGTTGGGTTGACTTTGTTCCTTCGTGGTTGACCAAAACTGTAAAAGAATGAGTTGGTTGTGAGGGACTACAACACCTGTATTAGTAGGGGCGGGAGTACCAAAAAGATAATTGGCAGATAAAGTTACTTTCTTTATTTTGCTTCCAAGGACACTATTTTCAGAAATGTTTTTCTTCACAGGTTATCTCTTGTGGTAAAAGGCTCTTCCTCTCCCACTTCTCAATATTACTTTTTACTATGTACAACTAAGTTTCGGCATGATTCGTGTTTAGGGTTCCCCCTGAGCATGCTTGCGCGAGGTCCCGCTCCGCGGCTCGAGCCTATTATTCTCATTTTTTTTCGCTATGTACATAATGTAGCACACATGCCGCTGCCCATTTAAGCCTCTTTTCAGACTAAAATCAACATTCTGGCCACACTACGAAGAGTGATGACAAGTCCTAAGAACAACCGGCTCCGTCCGGTTCATAATCACTCTAGCAAACCTCCAACAAAAGAAGAAAGGAATCATCCTAGCTGACCCATAGAAGCAAAGTGATACTTGTACATATCTTTTGCCCTACACCGCTGTTTGCAGACGCCACAGATTTTCCCTTTGCGAAGACACTAGCTCCACTTGAATCTGATTCATAGATTGTATGTAGGTGTGATTTGTCTCTAGGGTTTCCACGTAGCCCTTATATGTACCATTGTATCATCCTCTATTTTCCGACAGAAGTCAACAGTTATAGGAACCAGATCGGAAGGTCATGCTTTTAGCCCGCTTATTCCGCGTTTCCATTCCGACTGGCTGTTGGCTGTTTCCCCTATCTCGGGTACGGACAGAAGGGCCCTTTCATAAACTTCCGTTTGACACGCTTTTCAGTTGCCCAGGTGAATGAGACATCATCAGTTCTTCCCAACATGTTCAAAGTGGTGGATAACTATCGAAGAGCATGCTCCTAGTTAATATTGGCCTCAACAATCCTAGAAGTGTATACCCGTGACTGTAACTTTTATATAATCGTAGATAAAAGCGTAAGTATAACACGCATACTATATGGCAGGAATGGAGCAGCTTTTAATTTTGACCTTGGGATACCTGCTTTGTGATCTCAAATGAAAGTGCGAGATGTCTGAGAACCGGGGCACTTGATATTGCTAGGCAAACAGTGGTATAAATATCTGCCTTCTAGTCATAGTTATAGGCCGGACTTTTACTGTATTTATATCGTCTTATATAAAGAGCCTAAATACCCAGGGATAACCGTACAAGATATAGCAGGAATGGAGTGGCTTTTATTTTGAGCTTTGAATAGCTATTTTAGGATTATGTGGGGAAAATACAGCCTATTACTACTAGGCTGTACTGACAACCACAGTCTCTAAATATGGCCTAGAGGGAACAACTTCCGTTCCGTTTCTGGTTTGACAAACCCCCCAGGGGATGTATTAATGTTGTACTTCGAGAGATGCCATGCTGTGTATGATTGTAAGGTGGGTTGCTCCTTAGATCATTATTTCGGCCTCGTATGGAAAGGGCCAACCGTCTACAAACCTCAGTAATTCATATTTCTTTGGTGGCGTAAGTGGTTCCACTCATAAATGTAGGAAATATAAAGTCTATTACTAGATAACACTAAAACCCATGGTCTCTACAGCATAAATATGGTCCCGGGAAGGAAGCTATATCTATTTTGTTTCTGGTTTGATATTCAAAGTGAAACTGCGAGATATCCAAGTACTATGGTACTTGATATTGATAGGCAAACACTAGTATAGCCAAGTACTTTCAGTTCATATTAGGCGGACTTCAATCACAGTTGTGAAGAGGATATTTAGTGTTATAGTATCTTAGGTGATATAAATTAATCTATGGTAAAAGGATGAACCTAGGTATCGGGTAGCCAAGGGAGCTTGGTCATATAAGCGAGATAACATGCTTAGGGAACACTAGTATAGACAAGTACTTTTAGTTCATATAGAGTGGGATTTAATCCCAATTATAGTTACATAGTGTAGTGGGGGACCTTGCCTCCCACTACGTATTAACTTTGCCTGTCTTGTCCTTACGAGGTGATCGAATAAGACACACCTCTACACCTCTCTGAATTGACTTCTTGGACTGCATGTCCGGGTTCCTCTGTATGCGGAGTCGAGTATGAAGCTAAACTGCGAGTACTGAATCGACCCGTATGCCTCAGAGCATACAGCCTTGAGCAGTCCCCTCTTCAATAGCTAGATATCTAGAGATACTATAAGGGTTACTCTTACTTACCCCAGCAGAAGTTGCCTATATTCTCAAGTGAGACTATATTACCTGCATAAATCCATAGGAATTACTCAAAAAGGCAGCTACGGCATTTCCCATTCACGGACCGCACCTGCCTTTTTCGCACCTGCCTTTTTCGCACCTGCCTTTTTCACACCTGCCTTTTTCGTACCTGCTCCACGTTCTCTATAAAAGCAGGCTCCCTCGTTGTAATCTTCCTTCTTCTCTCTCCTCTCTATCACTCTTCGTCACTTTTTTTCTACAGCAGTGCGGATTCTTACAGCCGTCTGCATACTCCAAAGTCTAAGACATTTCTCACTTTGACGTTTAATGAGGTTGACTTCCTCTGTGATCCCCGCTTATCTTTTTCCAGGACAATCCCCTCTAGCTCACTGAAGTTTTCAACTCTGTGTAAGTGAATCACTCCAATGATGCCCCCTGTTCTCTCCTACACCGAGTCCAAGTAACCCAGAAACGAACGGCGTCCGCTTCACCGTACATTACCGAGCAGTACAATCACTCAGCCGTCATAAAAACCTCAATGTTTCATCTGTCTTATTTGATGCCCTCACATCTGCCACAAAGGAAACTGAACTATCAACTAACAAAAGGTAATCAATAGGAGCGTCATCTCATCATGGCCCCGCAACGGCCTACGAAACCCTCGATGGAGGATGATGAGGAGCATAGGTCTCGTTCCGGGCACCGCTCCACCACTTCGTCGAAGCCCAAATCTACTTCCACATCTACTGCTGCTACGAAGCCATCTTCTCAACCTCCTCACTCGTCCTCATCCTCTCGTCAACCTAAGCTTAGCCTTGAGCTTCCTCTACGTCCTTCGATGCCTGTGGCAAAGCCTCTGGACCCGCGCCAGATTCAAGAGTTGCGTGACCACAAGGCGAAATTGGAAGATGATGCAAGACGCAAAAAGGAAGCAGAAAGCACTGCTTGGATGCGCCGAACACGCTACAATCCTGATACAGGTGAGCACCAAAAGCCTAAGAGCACTGGTTCCAGTAGCAGTGACTCTCCTATCCGTCGAGTCGAGACTCCTCCAGAGTTCCCGCCCAACTGGACCGCGGAAGAAAGGGCGAACTATGAGCGTCTCGCAAGAGAAGGAGTGAAAGTGGCTGTTTTTGAGCAACACAGACTCGACCAAGAAAAGGTCATTCGACACAAGGACTATATGACAGTTGCCTGGGATGGCTGCAAGAACATTGATATTCCCTGGCATCGATTCAAAATCAGGCTTTCTTCTGTAAGTTCGCGACTCATAATTCCCAATAACTCTATATCTGTGGATAATGAATTATGCTAACCTTTTTCTAGTCCGGCCCAGAAGAAACTCAAATTCAGCGTCGTATTGGCTACAATACTTCTGGCAAAGAGATTGAGGTTATGATGAATGCGTACCCAGTCACTTCTTTCCCGGACAAGGCAGTTTACCAGTATGAGGTAAGTGTCTTTCACCCCTATTCAGTGTCATTGTTTGCTCATTAATTACTAGATTAATGTTCTTCATGGAGACCAAAATGAGACTGACAGGCGCGTCCTGAGAAAGTGCTGGAACAGTGAGACTCGAAAGGCACACATTCCTGATGGCATCTGGGACGGTGGAAGAATCTGCTGGTAAGTGTAGTATATTTTTGGTTGATGCTATAGATTTCCTAACCTGTGTCGCAGGTCGCTGCGCAACTTTGATGACTGGAACAAGATTATTGACTTCAAAGGTGACATGACCCGAGACATCAAGACTCTTGCTACTGTTGATGAGTTCAAAAGGAATCCTTCTTTCAGAATGTCCGTCATTCAAAAGCGAAAGATTAACCTGTCAGTGATTAACTCCTGGCTGCAAAACCGCCGTGATCTAGATGAACTCGTGATTGAATCGCTGAGTAGGTACCCCCTTATTTTGCGTATTCCACTGTTTTTGATTCATCAAGCTGATAATGGCAGGCTTCCTTGATCACTTGCTCCGTGAATGGCCAACCAAACAATTCGCTGCAATCAAGCGGGCCTTCTTCTTCGACAAGATTGGAGATGAGGAACTGAAGCAGGAGTTTTACCAGCCGCTCGCCAATATGGGTGCGTCCGTTTACCGAGGCATCTACCAAGCAATCAAGCCGACTCCTGTAAGGCTCCTTCGGTTGATACAAATTAAGATTGAAAACTGACTTTTACTTATAGCAAGGTCTGATCCTCAATGTTGATGTCGCTCACTGCGTCTTCTTTTCTCGTATTAGTCTTATGGGCTACATGATGAATGTGAACGGTTGGAACGATATGTCGACTCTGGTCAGGAACCTTCAGTCAACTCGCGACGAATATGGTGGTACGAGAGAATCGAGATGGTTTGCACAGGTGAACAAGAAGATTCAGGGTCTTCGAGTGGCTCCCAACTACGAGGGTTGCCCTTTCAAGATGAAGAGTTTCATTGTCAAGGGCTTGATTCATGCAAAGCCCAAAGAGTTTTTCATTGACTATTACGACAAGGCCACTGGCAAGTCCACTCGAATTCACCTTGAGGAGTACTTTATGAGACGGTACAACATCCGCCTCGAATATCCCAACATGCTTTTGGTCGAGATGCAAAAGGAAGATGTTCATTACCCAGCCGAGTTCCTGATCATCAAAGGCCTCCAAAGATACCGCTACAAGCTTACTGACATGCAGGCGGCACAGATGATTCAATGGTGTGCAACCAGACCTCCAAAACGTCTGGCCAATGCTCGCCAATCCAAAGAACTTCTCCAGCACAAGGATGACCCGATTCTGAAACTTTACGGCATGAAGATTAGTGACCAGATGATCAAGACCAAGGCCCGCCTGCTTTCAAGTCCTGAGATTCAGTTTGGGGGCAACCGCAAACACAACCCTCAGCACTCGGGAAGTTGGGATCTCCGCGGTAAGAAGTTTTACAAACCGAATGAAAAGGCTCTTCAGGCTTGGGGTGTCGGGTTCTTTTCAGGACATCGAAAGTCGATCAGCCACGACCAGACTCTCAGCTGGGTTGACCAATTTGTGAAGATGTACAGGAGCATGGGTGGCGAGGTGACCGGCCGACCGGTTGTCAAGGGATTGAGCGAAGACGTTGGCACCAGTGTCAAAAAGCTGTACGATGCGATCGCGGCACAGAACAAAAGGGAGCCCCAGCTCATGGTATTCATCGTTCCCGACAAGGATTCATGGGTCTATCTTCGCCTCAAGAAGTCTTCGGATTGCCGATACGGCACTCCCTCTCAGGTGCTCCAATCTGCACACTGCATCAACAATAAACCTCAGTATCACGCGAATGTTCTCATGAAGGTAAATGCAAAGCTTGGTGGAATCACTGCTCGCGCTGTCCCCAAGTCAAAGAGTTCAGGTCTGCGCCCAGGCTCCATGATCATTGGGGCAGATGTCACTCATCCAATGATGGGTGTGTGGACCCCGTCGTTGGCAGCCATGTCGGTTTCGGCAAATTCCACTGCAACTCGCTACATGGGTGGGTGTGAGACCAATGGAGATCGAATTGAGATTATCCGGGACAAAGTGGTCGAGTACATTCTGCACCCCATGGTTGCTGAGTGGAAAGCGACCGTTGGGGGTGGCAAGGCTCCCGAGTACGTCTACTACTTCCGTGACGGTGTGTCTGCGTCCGAATACCAGAGAATTCTTTCAGAAGAGGTCCCTGCAATCCGCTTTGCCATTGCACATGCGTGTGGACAGGCAATCTGGACCGGCAAGATGTGTGTTGTGGTTGCCAACAAGCGCCACCATCTTCGGGCGTTCCCTGACCCCAAGAATCACGCGGCCGCAGACGCTCACGGCGGCCCCCTGCCGGGCACTCTTATTGATCGCGATGTCACCAGCCCACACGATTGGGATTTCCTGCTCTACACACACATTGCTCTACAGGGGACTCCCCGTCCGGTCCATTACCATGTCTTGTTGGATGAGATGGGCCTGAAGCCTAATGACCTTGAGGGCATGATCAATGATCATTGTTACCAATACATCCGCTCGACAACCTCCGTGTCCGTCCACCCTGCAATCTACTATGCCCACTTGATTTCGGTTCGTGCTCGCCACCACGAGGATGTTCCTATTACCTCCGGCCCCCAGAGTGGCCCGGAGGTGAAAATGACAAACCCGAAGCCCAAGGAGCCCCGAGCCAAGAGATTGCTTCCTATTGAAGGCACTTCAAACAAGCTCGCTCTGGGTATGTGGTACGTTTAATTCAACTGTATCATTTCTATGGTTGTGGACAAGATTCACCTTGTTCACTCCATGACGGTGCCGGTTCCCTTCCAAGGGATCCATGCTGTGACTCGGTATTCTCTATCTGCGAACTCCTTTGCGTATTACTCCACGTTTTATTTTGCGCTATTGCTTGAACAGAATTTCCATGGCGTTACGTTTGTGATGCCGCTTTTCAGGATAACTCGACCTGAATAGTAGGGCTGCGGTGGCTGTTGTTCACAAGAATGACTAGGCTGGTTACATGCTCGAAGCTGGTCTTGCAGTTCTGAATAAGCCATACTTCTTTTTGTTTGTATGTTAACAGACTTTGTTTCAGATTTCATCGTTAATGCTGCTCGATCTGGGCCTGGTTTTAATGGGCTGTTGTTTTTAAAAGCAACTCGGCCCATTGTATACCGAGGCTGGTCTTCAGTTCACGACGAATTAGTTTCATATTTCTTTACCATGTGCTTAACCCAGAAAATACCAAAAAAAACCCCTTCGCGGGACATTTTATTACCTTGTGCAATTAATAGATTGAAAATACTTATAGGTTGGGGTGATGCTTTATTCTATTTCTACTCAGATACATATTTTTGACTAGAAATAAGACTTAGGTTCACGGAGATATTGAAACCCTTCTAATTGGGTTGGCATGCGTTTTTCTTCTTCCTTTTGTGTGAACATCGATCTCTAATACGAGTCTCAAGGATGCGTTCCATAGAGATTTGCTGGTTTCATAGTTGGAAGTACTTCCTAGCCTTGCAAGTTACCCATTGATCTTTGCTTAAGATGACACAAGAGCGAGATAAAAGTCACACAAGAACTGGTTTGAATTGAATAAAGAATAAATTTCAAAAGGTATTCTGTCGAGAAACGAAAAGTCCCATCAAGAGACGTTATGATACAAAGAGACTAAAATGGGGAAATTATCCGCTCTGTCTTGCCAGCCAAGGACAGAAAAGAATGAAAAGGAAAAGCAAGAAAAAACCGGTAAAGAATAAGGACTGGAGTAGGTATTGCTGCAAGTTCGAGGGTCAAAAGATACAGTTTCCCAATAATCAAATAATCAAATATTGGGCGTTGGCTCCTATTGCTGGCTTCTTGCTCCCTGTTCGTCAATCCTATTGTAACAAGGAAACATACAAGTCTGTCTGGCTGTGTCGTGAGACATGAGTCGGAGATATTGAAGATCGGAATAAAAATGCAAGTAGGTATGCAAAAGCAAAGCATGCGACGTAAGAGAAGAAGAAGAGGTGAGCAGGAAAGCATAGGGCCATGTTCGTAGACCTACCTGACCTTGGAAGTTACAAATCATGCTCCGTTGGTCATGGGTTCACCTGCGCCATCAACGAGACCGGTGTCTTCGGTCTTCATATCGGCATTTGTTGCCGGGTCACCAGTCGTTGGGTCAACTTCGCCATCCGGGTGGAAGTTGGGCATTTCGAGGGGCACGCCACTGTTCTTCTTGGATTTCTTCTTACTTGGCTCTGCACCGCCAGATTTGGATGCCATCGGTGGAGCGGCCCGTTTCTGAGGACTAGTAAGACCCGCGAGGCTAGATTGGGGGATTTTGCCAGAGGCTGGAAGACGGGGTTTAACCGCCATGGGCCGCTGCTTGGGGGGCAGCTCCAGGTCTTCCACAAGAGGTTCATCACCGTTTGCGTCAAGCTTGGCCTTGAAGAACTCTTGTAGGAGTCCAATCTGACGAGAAAAGTTGTCCGTTGAGATGCGTGCATATGGGGGTGGAGGAGCGAAAAGAGTAACGGTCTGTGAGACACTGTTGTTTTGCGAATTGGCCGCATTGAACATCCGATTTTGAAGTAGATGTAAGGGCACACTGAGCGTAGCAAGGCCAAACTCACGGTCCAAGCCCAGTTCCTTGAAACCAAAGAAATCCTCATCAATATCCTCAGCGAAGTCACCGCCGACGAACTGTTCACTGCCATCTGCAAATGCGTTTGAGCCGTCTTCGCCGCCTTCAAGGGCGGGTCGAAGGAGTTCTGTCAGGAGTGACCTGAGGCGATCATTAGCTGTGGTGAGCTTGGTCCCCAGACGCTCCACATCGTCCTTGATATAGGACTCCAGTTCATCTATGTGGATCCCCACCGTAGACAAGGTGTGTAGAACAATTTCAGAATGAGTGTATGCAGGTTTCCATTCGGCGGCTGGTGTAGCTTCATGTGACTCGGTGGTGGGAACCTTCGGCGTTTCCATATAAGACTTGAAGGTGGACCCCAGCTTATGGAAAAAGTCAGCGGCAATATCTGTAACTGCCTCAAGAGCAGATGGCTGATATTCCTCAAAGCCAGTGTGATAGAAAACTTTGGCGACTGAGCGCTGCAATGCTGCTCTACAAGCCCAAGGGGCAATGACAGGTCCATTGTCATTCATAACATGGGGTTCGATGTCTTGTTCCTGAAATGGTTCAGGTTGATACTTCTGGAATTGATTTTGGTACATCTAAGGAAAAGTTAGCCGAGGGCTTGAGTCATGACAGAGTGATATGGCCACCTACCTGAGATTGAAGCTGCATCTGCTTCACGATGCCAATTTTTGAGCAGATCTTGCGAGTTTCTTGCATCTGTCGCATGTTCGAGTTCATCTTGCGGGTCAACTTGCTATCCGGTTGGATGAAATCACCTTTTCGAAGTACCCGAAGGAACTCTTCAGAGGCATCAACAACATTGCCTTGCGCGTCTTCCTTCCATATTAGCCGCTCAGGAAGATCAGGGACACCAGACATGACATCATAATAATATGGCAGCATCTGGTCTTCTTCCACCTCAATGCCTTCTGCGAGGCTCTCGCCGGCGGCCTCGGGTTCCATGGCTTGAGAGTCCCCATTGCGAGACTTGTCAGCTTCGATAGTAGCTTGTTTCTGGTGCCGAAGCCATCGGCGCATACCAGCTTTACTTCTGAGTAAAGCGGGTTCTTCGGCGTTGAGCTTGTCTCCCCGGAGGAGACGATGTCGCTCCGCCGCAACGCGCGCTCTATCTTTCTTGGTGACTTGCTTCCACACTTTGTACTCGGGATCTTCCGGTTCTACGCCACCGGACACTGACATGGCACTGAGCGCAGTTGTCACCGTACTTGGAGCGTCCATATCCATCGTATCATCCTGGCTCGCTGTAGCTATCACTCCTGGACCAGCAGGGTCAGACGGCGTATTAGATCCAGGAGGTGGTGTGGAAAATCCATTTTGGCTAGCTTCACCGGTAGCGTCCGAATCTGCGCGAGCTGGTGCAACTGGCTGAGTGCTGGGGGCCCTGGCAGGACTGGGAGTGTTACGGGAAGGGGCTGTTCCTTTTTTGGAAGTCTTCTTTCCCGGAGCCTTTCTACCTCGTGAGGACATGATTGGCTCATCGTCGCTCTCTTCTGCGCCATCATTATCGGCAAGCTGGAGTCGACGTTCTTCGGCCTCCACTTCGGCACGGTCCCTGATGACAATATCTGGAATGAGAGGAACAAGCTTCTCAGTCTCCTTGCGCATGTAAAGTGCGTGCTTCCGCAGAGGATGTTCGGTGTTGGTATTGTATTTCAAGCAATTCGCCCAAATGAGGGTGAGGTCATCGACAAAGTCTTGCTTTGATCTATACTGCAAGCCTTTAAGCTTTTTAGTCATTGATCCAAGGTCCATCGGGTGTTTGATGACTAGTGGGGGGTTAGTAGATGAAACAGATCAGTGCGATGAAAGGGCCGTTTACTTGTATGATAGTCAGGCGCATCGCGTTTGTTGACGCGAGTTAAAAAAGCAGTTGAATGCTCTGTCATAGCTTTGAGCTCACTGAGAACCTTTTCTGCAGCTTCATAGAGCTCTTCCTGGCCAACCTTGTCTTCGTTCGCCCATTTGCTGCGATTCTTCCGAACCTCACTCAGCAAGCTCCGCAGCTCAGCATCCGATGCCTGCACTCGGTCCCGCTTCTTGTCAATTCGTGCGATAAGGTTTTTCAGAGTCAAACTAGAAGCGCCTAGATTGGTATTACTCAAGGAACTGTAGCCATTGGAAGCTCCCGAGACATTGTTGCCGCCCATGTTAGCCTGGCCGGATATCTCTGCTTCAACTTGTCTTTCTGACTCTTCCAAGCGCTGTTGATCAAGCATAGCATCCCGGTCATTCTCAAGGGTGTAGAACAGAGTGTGGAAGCTTCTTCTAGCGGCCTCCTCCGTTGCTTTCTTGTCTTCCTCGAGTTGCTTCCGCAGATCCTCCATTGTATCCTTCTTGGGCTCTTTAAGCCCATCTGATATCGAGGTATTGGGACGGGGTAATAATGGCGCGGCGCCACTAGGCTCCTGTGATGTAGCGGCGGACTTGGTTTTCAGAGGAGATTCAGCAGCATCGTCCATTTCCTCGTCTTCGTCATCGTCATCGTAGTCATCGTAATCATCGTCGTCGAGCTTTCGGGCAGACTTGCGTGGGGCGGTGGAAGGGGGAGGCGCATCATCGACGCGTTCGGGTTGAGCTTCGGCAGTAGTGTCCCTAGCCGGAGGGTTATCGTCCGAGTATCGTCCAGAGAACAGCGCACTGATTTTCGCCTCACTGCGACGATACAATTCACGAAATTGAGCAATGCGCGGGTCCTCTTCGGGCGCGATATCGGCTTCGGATGTCGAACTAGGGTTCGGCGCTTCGGCGCCAACAGAGCCGCGTATTTGGGGCGTTCGGGAGCCAGATAAAGTCTTCATTAAGCCATTGACTGGGCGTGGAGAGTCCTGGAGATCATCTGGAGGCCGAATATTGCCCGGAGGCCAGGCGTTGTGGCCGAGCGACATGCTCGCTCCAAAACCCCGGTTCTGGGGCGGGCGAGACTCGATTCTCCGCGATTAGGATTACGGGCCGATCGGACGCGACACAGGGGTCGGAGAAGGGACAAAAGGCATAGAGATAGAAAATACTCCTGGTAAAATTGACTGAAGATATCAAATTGGCAAAAAATGATAGCGTGGGGGAGAGGTTTGATGAAGAAGGTCCGGGGGAGCTTCATTGGAAGTTTCTCTGGACGGGGATGAAGTACAGGGCATGAAGGCGGAGTCAACCGGCAGATCTGGTCTCATTGTCACTATTCGACTTGCGATCAATCGCTATTGTTCACATCCTGAGCTATTTCAATCTATTATTATCCATGGTCTTCTCTTGAGCCTACTGTGGATTTTGTATGTTCCTGTCTCAGATTTCCCCATCTTTTGTTGTTGTGAACATCCATTGCTCCGCATATGACGCACAAGGCATCAGCTGGGGCCGAACTCCTCCACATTTGACAGCTCTCCCAACGAAGACTAGACAATCACCTTCACGGAAAAAGTGTTTCAGCTGAAGCTTCTTCTCACTTTTTTCTCATTGATCTGATTATCGACCAACATGCGCGTTCGTTACCCATTCGCAGGTAAGCTTTGCTGACTTACCATTCTGGTTCTAGCGATCTCCCACCTAACCGCCTTAGCTGCCTTCGTCTTCCTGCTCTTCTTAGCCGGTTACATTGGTCTTCTTCCACACAGCACCTCTTCAACGATACCAACACAGCTTCAACCCAATGACAAGTTCCTCCATCTCGTCACATTTTTCGTACTCTCGGTAATATTTTACTGGGTCTTGGACACTACCCGTCGGCGCACGCTACACGTGACCCTCGTGGTCTGCACATTAGGGCTAGGTATTGGCTCTGAAGTTGTGCAGGGTTTCCTTCCAAATGGCCGAGACTTTGATATCTTTGATATTGTCGCCAATGTTGTCGGTAGTTTAGGCGCCGTCGGACTTTGCAGCTGGTACCACCGGCGCATGATGGAACGCCGCCGAAAAAGTCGGTATGGCATGATGGAGGGTATCGATGACGTCGAGCTCGGTGACATCGCTGGCAATACCCGTCGCGACTCAGAGGTGATGGACCCGCAGGAATCCGGTGTCATGAGTCTTGAGCAGGAAGTTGACAACTGGGACGAAAATGCAATTGAGACTTGGGATACGGAAGAAGCGCCGAGTCCTGAACGAGAGGCTGCTCCTCCTACTTACCATGAAGCTGGCTCTGTCGGTAGCCAATCGGCTGCAATCCCTGCTGCGACAAAGCGTATTGATTAAGGCTACTTTGAGCCGGGGTGAGGCGGGTACTTTGTGCTTCGGAGAGGAGAAGCTATGGGCCGCATTCAGACCTTGTTTTGCTATACTCTCCGTTCTTATGATGATGGATCTCATGTCTTGGTCTCACATCGGTATGATACCAATCTCGATTTTGTGTTCAGCAGTGCTGCGATTTTGTTTTATGGATTTGTTTATATTGTTATATTATGCTTTGATGGAGATGATTTTCTATGGCAAGCTCATGGTTACGAAAAGGGTATTGGTAGGTGAATATTGCAAGGGATTCCTCGTTATTTTCAAGGGATTGTACAGTTGCGTGGATTTACTGGGAATATGTGAGAGGTGTCACATAGCCTTAAAAATGCTAATAACGAAGTCTGATCCTCAAAAGATATATGATAGATAGTTACTTGGCGAAAGTAGAATGTCCCAGGTCAGTTGGCAAAGCATACAATATCACCAATTGGCTAATATACAGTGACTCTAGGGCGAGACTGACAGTGCTAGTCAATAAGCAATATAACTACATCCAAGATGATAACCAAAGTAACAAAACGGGGGGTATTTCAACAGGAAAGAAAAAAATATATAGCAGGGGGGATGGAACAATGCATAATTCAGAAACAGTAGCAAGTTCAAAATCAAGTGAACACCGGGTGCCATGAAGGGATGCAACATTAACATAAACCGTCCGTCAAAGTTCGTGATCGTGGGATGAAAAGGTCAAGATCAAGATTGAGCGGGCGTGCATTCATTATCAGGTTCAGAAAGCTCCGGGGTACCGGTCCGACTCCTCGTCGGCGTATGAGCGCGATCTGCGACAGCTTCCAACTCCGGCTTGAAAGTTAACAAGTAATCTGTGTGGTCATTCAACTTGGCAATTTTCGCAGACCGTTCCCCGCTGCCGTTAGGCGAGTCCAAGTTCCAGTCCGTGATCTTGCCCAGCTTCCGATCAGTTTGTTCTCGGAGCACTTCGTAGATAAATTGCATCTGCATCTCGTTGTAGACCATCATCATTCGTTGCTCGCGCATTTGATTGACTGTTTCGAAAACAGGGTCGACCTCGGGATGTTCCATATCCAACAGATGTCCTGACTCCAGCTCACACAATAAATGGTCAAGCGCAATGAAAGTTCCTGTCCGACCAACTCCTGCGCTACAGTGCACGATTCGAGGGTTATCCGGGCTGGATTTGGAGGCTGACAACTTGATCAAATCGAGAAGGGCTTGACGATCGCTGCCTTCGGGCTTGGAGTAATCGGCCCAGCCAGCGAAAAGGAAATGCCAGACAATCTTTGACTTTGCACCGATAGCTAGTTCGAGCTTGCGGATTTCAGATCGTGATCTAGCGTCGAAAGTTGATTCCAACAAGGTTACCCTACCCAAGACACCGGGTTCTGTTTGCTCACTCTCATCAAAGAGAACGTCCGACTCATCCGCCAGTAGTACCATTGAAGCCTGTTCCGTATCCAATGGGAAATATTGAGCGCACTTTTCCCGGCCCGTTTCAAAAGTTTGGGTAAGCATCACAATAACGCCGACCTCCTGGGTTTCATGGAAGACCATGTGCCAGAAGTCCGCGAGATGTCCAAGTTTGGGGCCCTGATTAATGGTAAGCAAACATAGATGATGTTGATGACGAATGCGCAACCTACCTGGGTCGCGATATATTTCCTTTTTTCCTGTGTCACCGAGTCTTCCAGTCTGATCGGAGATGCGTTGATAAAATCACACTCGCCCTCGGCCACCCGCAGATGGATCCGACAATTTGCCCACGCCTGGACGTTACAGTACCGATTTCTGTCTTTAACTTTCTGGTCTGTCTCTAGGGCAAATGGATGCAAGAGATCATTGGCCTGCATAGCATCGTTGAAACGTTTGCGCTGTATCCATTCCAAATCCTCAAACTTGTCATGGATCTCTGCATAAGGAAGCGGTCAGTAAAATTCCACGTGCAAGGTTGTATTCTCCGATAGGCGTGTTATGCACCCCTCACTCACCCGAGACAGATTGGCACAGAAATGGTGGAACGTCTTCCGTGTTTCCAGCTTCTAGCTTGGGGTTGTCCTGATCCACGCCGAGTATATCGAGGCCCGCGTCGTCATTCTCAGGCAGTCCGCGCTTAGTCGCCTGGACGCTGGTGTCGATCTTGATAGTCGGATGCGCCATCTTGGCGGCAGCGATCCGCTGGAATGCTCGGACTTTACCGATGACAGCACGCGCTTTCCTCGAGACGGTTCTGGCTTTGGATCGTTTTTTGTGCGGGACAGAGAAGGAAGGAGGGGGAGAAGGAGATGGATCGGTTCTCACGTCGCTGGCAAAGTCCGCAGACACTGATGTTATCTGCAGTGATGACAGATCGGGACAGCTATAGAAGCTGTCCCGGGAAAACGTGTCCAGGGCCAGATTTTTTTGAGGATCGCGGGGGTTGGGCGTCGAGGAAGCGGAGGAGAGCGTCGCAATAAAAGTAGCCCTCGTATAGGGTGCCAGGCCGTATACTCCCGAGTCCACCTGATTGATTTTCGGATCGGAAAGCAATCCAAAGGGAAGAAGAACAAGCCGGTTTAAAGAAAGAAAAGAGAAGAGTAAGAGTTCCCCCCCAAAAAAGGCGAAACTGGAGACGGGCGAAAAGGAGAGAAAGTGGAGGGGTGCAGATAATAAAAGAAATGCTCCGAGATCTCCGAGTATGTGTTATAGTAGATAGTATTATAGTTAGTAGAGTATTATAGTATTAGTATAGTATAGTATGAATATTTATATATACATTCAACTACTAATATGAAGCTAAAAAGAGAAATTATTTATGTTTTCATCGAAGATTCGTAATTGGACCCTTTTGCCACTCGAATTCAGCTGCTTGCGGTATTCTTCATAGCGTCTAGCCTATTAATATTCTTAATCTTACTATTAATATTATTTAGATTGGATTTTTATTTTAGTTGTAATTGAATTTTGATAGAAACGGGGATCTTCCTAGTATCTATTCAATTTATTTTACCCCTTTATGACCTTGTATGACTCTATTACTTGTTACTATACTCTCTATACTCTTCTTATTTACTTCTGTTGGCGGGGAAAGCCTTTAGAACTCTCCCTCTCTCTCTCTTCTTCCTATTCTCTTTCTTCTTCTTGTTCTCTCTTTATTTCTCCCCTCTTTAACAATAATCTCCAATTTCTATCCTCCATCTCGGATGACGTTCTCTTATGCTGACAGGTGTTGAACACCCACGGTTCGCATATGTCAACAAATCCCCAGATATGGTCTCCCAAGCTCAGATCGTGGATCGCACAACCACCCAAAGCACGGCTTCCCTAGTATCGCGTCCGTCAGGCAGACGACACCGTTCCGGTCGCTCGCACCATGGCGGCTCCTCACATCCTTCCTCGAACGATTTCCCAATCTTCACATACACGGGTGACACCGAGGTCGTGATCCGCGCCGGATCGCAGGAAAGGCGTTATCTGCTCCACAGATTGATATTATCACAATGCTCAGGATTCTTTGAGGCGAGCACCAATGAGGACTGGTCGCGCCAAATGGCTTTGTGTCCGTCGAAGCCGGAAGGGATGCTGTCGCGACTGAGCGAGGAGGATGATTTGTCGAGCGGGTCAACACTGGCGCCATCTGATAACGGACTCCCGTCGCGACCAGGAGAAAAGAGACGCTGGCGATATGAACTTGATTGGGAGAATCGCGCAGAGGACGAAGAGGTCATCCTTGTCCAAAAGGTACGCGTTGCGCCGGCGCGTCGCATAGTCTCATTTTTGCGAACAATGCTAATGTCGCGTGTTGAACCAGCAACCAACCTATGCCCCTATGTTCAGTGGTGACCAAGCTGCATTTCCTCCAACGTTGACCAAACCATCCAACGCCCAGGCAGGCTTCGTTCGATCTATGGCGAACCTAGCAGGGATGCAGTCGGTAGCCCATCTACCGCAGACCGGGGAACACGCTGTCCCGGTTGATCCCTTAATACGTGACTATGACAATCTACTACGAATATTTTACAACCATGCCCCCATTCTCAACAGTGTCAACATCGCCTCGGCATATACAGAGTGCAAATCCCTCCTCGCATTGGCGGATATGTACGATGCGCTTCCGGTGACAGGGCCCCGCGTGGACCACCACCTACTCGGCTTTGGGTCTCGCTTATTCAAACAAATCGCCAAATACCCACCCAGCTACCTGAAGCTGGGATATCTCGCCTGCAGCAAGGTAATCTTCTCCGAAGCTTTGATCCATGTTGTCGGCCAGTGGCCCGCCGCCCTACCAAGTCTGCGAAACGGTTCCTACGCGCCTCTACCCGACTCACTACTAGATTTGATCGAAGACAAAGTAGAAGATCTCGACGAGCTCAAAGCGCGCGTTGAATCCAAGCTCCTGCGCCTATCCCTAACCACCTCCCGCGGTGAACGCGTCGGCCCCTCAAACGCATACCTGGACTGGCTCGCCGTGAGTCTCTTCCGCCAGTGGCTTATAGAAAGCACCACGCCACCGCCAGCTCCCATCCTTAAGAACTCGGGACCAAGCGATCGTCCCGTCCAACCGACCGCATCAGCGTCACACCCGACAACCACGTCGCGATCAACCTCTTCTCCAGACCCGTCTGCGCGCATATATCGATTGATTGGCTCCTCGTCCGCGCAGGCATACCTGCCCCATGACGAGCTAAAGCGCTTCCTCAAACTCCATCCGACATCCTCAGCTGGCTCACTTTACACACGCGAGACTCTGAAACGCTTTGAGCGCAAGATGGACGAGATGAAACGGTTGGCACGGGATATCGTCAAGCCGCTGATGCGTAATTTCCTCGAGTTGGAATTGAAGAGCCCGGACCAAGCAACCACCGGCACCACTGGTCCTCGAGAGAATACTCCCTCGGGATTGCCATATCTGACATGCACCCGTGTTGAAGATATAGATCTACCTTGGCAATGAGCCTGACAACTTCTTGGGATCCGTCTATTTGGCTTACATTTTGTCCTAATCTTTTTTTTTGGATATCTCTGACGTGGAGTTTTTGATGGCGTTTGGTTACTTCTTTTTTTTTGAATCTGTTATCTGCACCTTTCCTTCTCAGGCTGCTGGTCTTGTCTGGTGGAAGAGATCAGATTGTACTCCTGTCTCTATGATTTGCAATGATGTGATGTTTACTTGATTTATGTTGTTTTGTTTCTCATGTGTTCACGAAGTCATGAATGGCTCTACCTGTTGTTTGTTCTGTTCTGTTTTTATTTACTTTGCTCTATCCTGCTCCCAACAAGGCAGGGTCGTGGGTCCTAAGCCCTCATTATGGTCTGTTATGTTTTTAGAGATACCAAAAATATCATAAGTAATGCAATGCAAGATTCATGAAGACAACCACCTATCCTTCTCATTTTACAGGTAGCTCGAATAAAGCAGACTGGGAATACATGAAGTATATACCAACCAATATCCTAAAAAGTACATAATATACAGCATCATTACGAAGAGAGCGAGAGCAATCCCACCCCTACTATCTAGCTCCGGCCAATACTCTCCATCCCATCCATCCAAGGCCGCAGAACCTCGGGAATAACAACAACGCCCCGCTCAGCATCCCACCCATTCTCCAAGATCGCAGCCAGCACACGCGGAACAGCCATAGCAGTCCCATTAACAGTATGCGGGAACCGTGACTCCTTAGCGCCACCGCCACGCACCCGAGCCGCCAAGCGACGACTCTGGTAATCCGTGCAGATAGAAGCAGAAGTAACCTCACCCCAAGCGGATTCCAGATGATGAATCTTAGGATCAATAGGCGAAGCAGTACTACCCGTCGCCGCGCGCAGACGAGACGGGAACAGCGCCTCGATATCTCGCTTGCGCGTGGCGCTAGCCCCCAGATCCCCACTCGGCATCTCCAGCACACGACAGGGCAAGTGCAGCGCCGTCAGGATCTCCATCTGCATATCCAGCAGCTCGCTGAACATATCGTCCGAGCTGGGGACAGCCCCGTCCACGCTATCCGCCCAGCCGAACAGTTCGACCTTAGTGAACTCGTGGACGCGATACAGGCCCTTGGTATCGACGCCGCGGGAACCGGCCTCGGCGCGGTAGCAGCGGCTCGCGCCGACGAGCTTGATCGGTAGCTCGGAGGCGTTGATGTCGCGGCCTGCGTACATGGCCGCTAGAGGGATCTCGGCGGTGCCGGTTAGCGATCGTTGGGGTTTGGTGTTTTTGTCACGTTCGTTTTGTTCAATGCACCAGATCTGCTGCTCGTTGTGTTGGTCGCGTGGCTGGAACCCGCATGCTTCGGCGATGTAGGAGTAGACGATTGAGGGCGGTGCAACGGTTTTCCAGCCTCGGCGTCGGGCTATGCTCAGCGCGTACTGGACGAGTGCTTGTTCCAGCATTGCGCCTTCGTTTATCAGGAAGTACCAGCCCCATCCTGTTGTTGTGGCGGAGCTGGCGAAGTCGAGGAGTTTGAGCTCTGTGCCGATTGTGACGTGCGACCGGGCTTGCAGCTCGGTTTGGGAATGCCGGGTCCAGGTTGGGGGTTCCGCCGGGTTGAAGTTGATGTATTGGACGAGAGTTGGATCGTGTCCGATAGGTGTGAATGGGGAGGAGAGGTTTGGGAGGGAGAGGGCTAGTCGGTTGATCTCTTCGGTGCAGGTTGCTTTGCGTTCTGTCATGGACTGTGAGTCGTCCTTCAGACGCTGAGCTTCTGACTTGAGTACGGCTAGTTCCTCGCTTGGGCTCAGGCCCTTCTCATTGATGTTTACATCTGCACCTTGTTGAGTCGCGATGTGTAGCTTGGCGATGGTCTTTTCTAGTTGCTTGATGCGGGATCGGGGGGTTTTTAGGTCGTGATCGAGCTGTCTAGCCTCCTCTGATAGTTGTTGTATTTTCAACGGATACCCGGCGTGACCTGCATAGTTGCGATCTATGCAGTTCTGTGCGTAGAGGTCGGCATTTTGGCGGATGTGTTTGAGGTCCGGCGTAGGCTTCGGAGCTGTCGCGGGCCGCAAGATGTCTCGATTGCGTCGGGTGGAGGAGAAATTGCGCAGAGATGCTTTCAATCCATATGAATTCCTGCAATTGAAGCAGATATACGAAGTGAGCGCCATTGCAGTTGGTAAGGAAGAAAAGCAGCGGGAACAGGCAATCGGTGGAGAGTGGATCTCCCGCCTTAACCCTTTTTGGGGATCTGCATACTCGCAACATACATGCCCTAGTCTGCAGGGCCACCTACACCAGCAGTATCGTCAAGATTTACTGAGCTTGAATGCAATGCTTTGATGCATATTGATATATTATACCTTTCTAGTGACATCCAAATATATCATGAAATGTGTATGAGAACAGAAGCACCGAAGCGTCGCATACGTGGCCACCTACTACCAAGTGGCCACCCTAAAACACCATAGTAAATGCGATATTTTATAAGTTGATACCTTAACAATGGTATTCTATATGGTAATGTCTTAATAGCTTAATGCTCTTTAGGTGATAGATAGCCTCTTTAGGGAAGTTTAGGAGCATATACGACTTCGTGATTGAGAGATATATATTTCTAGCTTTTTACGACGTAATTTTCGGTATTTTTTGAAATAGCGATAAGTTATAACATAGCCTTCTCCTTTCTTTAAAATTGATATAAAGTGTTAATAAGTCTTATCGATAGCTATCGAATGACAATGCAATCAAATAATAAAGTGGTTGCTAAGATATAAGCTTGTAAAATATCACATTTACTATGATGTTTGGGGGTGGCCACTCGGTGGTGAAATACGTTATAACTCTTTAAGCTTTAGTTAAACAGTTTAGTTAAACAGCATAGAGGCACCGTTCGGTTGAATCAATTCGACCGTAGCCCTTCACAAATACTATCAACCATGATATATTTTATATTAAACCTATTTTAAAGATTTTAACCTACGGTAGCACTATACGGTACCGACACCGAGCAACGTTACCAAAATTTGCTTGGTACCGCGTGACTTGTCAAGGTCTAAGGGTCTAACCTCTAGGTGGACTAACCCTCAGGGTCGGAAGGTTGGACCCTCGGTCACTGCCAGGTCTAATCCCGATTATGACAATCTTGCATTTCCGTTCTCTTCCTTTCAAATCACGCTCAAAATGGCCTCAAAATTCGACGACACGAGGCTCTTTAACTACACGGATGCGGAACTCGTCGGCCACATCACTTCTCTTCCCCGTTTATTCAATTTTTCCAATATTATACCACTGTCTTCTAAGTATTTGGCTAAGGGCTATCCAGAGGATGAGCTTGAGGATGCTGCGCAATCTATGAAATTCGCATCTCAGCTTGGTATCCATGTCCCACACATTCAACGAATTATCCACGTCGATCGTGGTTTTTATTGCATTATGGATCGGATTCCTGGAACAACACTTGATATGGCGTGGCCAGAGCTTGGTTGGATAGCAAGTCTTCGACTTGCCTTTCAACTTCGCCGCGTCATCCACCGCTTGAGGTCGGTTGTTTCAACCTCATCTGGATCACTGGCAACTGGCAAATGCAGGTCATATTTTCTCGAAGATTCTTTTGGCTTGCCACCTAGAGCTACCTTTCCACAGGTCAATGCTTTCTTGAATTTCTGGGCCAATTTTGTCTCGCTCCGCCAGGAGATAAAGAAGACACCGGCAGAGCATGTGACCTGCCCGAGACCGGTGTTTTCATACAGTTGCCCATTTGTCTTTACCCATCATGACCTGGCGCCTCGCAATATCATTCTCGACCGCGAAGGGCAACTATGGTTCATTGATTGGGATTGCGCTGGATTTTATCCCAAGTTCTTCGAGTACGCCGGCATGCATAACTTCATTCCCAGGGGGTGGACCAAGTTCGCGTTGTGGCGATGGAACCTATTCGCCTGGATTGCAGGCGGGTTTTACGATAGGGAATTGCAGTGGCTGAAAACGATAAGGTCCCGCTTTACGCGCTTCCGCCCAGCACGTCGGTTCAATATGAAAGCAAACGGGTATGCTGCTACTGCGGGCAGGACCGACAATGACTCTTGAGAAACAAAGCCAAGAGGCAAGAGCAGAGCGATGGTCTTCGGGGTGATATTGGGAGCAGTACTGGTTGAAAACAAGGTGTGCGCTTGTATGACGCTCTCATAGCGGTAAAGCTACAGATCCTGCGTCTGCAACTTGCCAGGCCCTGTTTGCCCACGCAGCTATCAATGGGTGAATCTATTCAAGACATCATAGCCGTCAGTCGACCAATTCCCCTCCCAGCCTGACCCCAGAGCCCATTCCCGAAAGACTTTCTACTGCTCAATCATCCCACCCTTGATGAGGCCGGAATTTAGGCTTGTCCGGATGATGTGGTACGGTCTGTGCTATGATATCAAGTGTGTTGTGGCAACAAGTGTACTGTGATATGAAATCGCCACACGGATAAGACTGTATCGCTAAACCTTACCGTAACTAATGGCAAAAATATGTTCAAATGGGTTATTATTAGGTTATTAGGTTTAACCCATTAGGTTTTAGGTTGGGTTGGGTTTTAGGTCGGAGGTTCTAACCTAAAATGGGTTCTGCCGAAGTCTAGCCTTGATAGTGAAAGTTATAATATATAAAAGTGCATAGTATTGAATTGTATATAATACATACATTGTGAAATTTTCTGCGGGTAAAATTAGTTATGGCGCACTGGGGGTTGGAGACTGCTATAGGGCGTGCTCAACTTTACTTAGTAAGGAAAGAGCGGCTTCGAGGGGAAAAGTATCATCTAAATCAATATTAATAAGGTGACGCGGGAGTAAGTGGAAAATTGCTAATCTAGGAGTGATATGAATAGATAGCAGATAGAGATTATTAATCTATTTATTAGCTGCTGTTAAAAACCGAGGCTCTATACATAGGATGATACCGGATGATTGAGAAGCCGGAATGTCGTCAGACCGCTATGATAGCGTGATCTATATAAATTGTATATAGTGTTTAGTTAGCTTTATCCGTATAGATTGTTTAAAAGGCGGATTCGTGTTACTTCTAATAGTTAGAGTAATATATATCTTTTATTTTTAATATATTATTATTCACCTAGATTTCTATTAGTTATAAGCCCGGATCTATTCTAATAGTGTGTTATTTTATTAGTATAACCCTATAAATCCGATATAAAGGCCGAACCGACTAAAGTAAGTCGCCGACCGGTGCGGACGTAACCCTTAAAGGAAATCTATTTAATAATCCGAATATGATAGATTATAGTCTCTCTATAGGATTATCCTATATCACCTTAAAGGATAGTGCTTCTTAGGATTCTTAGATTTTCTATATTAAAGGTATTACCGATCGATTTAAGATCTAGGATCTTTATAACCTAG
>CAKMRK010001030.1:0-37997 GCA_928213465.1 Penicillium sclerotigenum | reverse complement strand
TATAGCCTGTCAGCGCGTCGCATCAATAACAAAGGTGGTAAGGGGTAGTTGAATAGGGTAGGCGGTAGGAAAATAGCGGTGCGGGCGGGAAGTACTACAGTGCAAATACTAATGCAACGCCACTGTACATGGCAGTACACTGGAAGCCTATGCAACGCGCTACTACAAAACTTTGCCACTTCTTCTCACCCGTGAAAGCCTTGACAATCTGGAGGGTGTTGTAGCAAGTGAAACCTTACGATGCTCGGTTCGAGAAATCCAGATCATCCCAAACTTGTTTGAGGGGTGGCCCGAAAGGGATAATGAACGTTTCACAAGTCCGGGATTGTCGATACGGAAACAGAGAAGGATGTTGAGAATAATGTGCGGTGAAAAGGAAGTACCACCATTCAATAACACCGAGGCTAAGGCTGAGCTTGACGCTCTGTTCACCTCTTATCAAGCTGCACTAGAAGAACATCGTGCTATTCTCGACTCGGAACTTACTACGGTTCTTGAAAAATGCCTGCCTCGCCTCGAAAACGCAACGACAGTCGGCTTACGGTGTTACCCTATTGAATTCCTCCTGAAAGCCAAGCATCGTTCATTTCACTGCCTTGGCTTACGTGAACTAAAGAACCAGTTCAATACTGATGATATGAGTGGTAATATAGCATTCACAGATTTCCAGGAGAGGATGTTATCTATGCCTCTGGGCTTAGCATTTTCATAGATGGTCAAGGCTATAATCAAATCTAGCCACAAGGTCCGCGCCCTCCACACGTGCGGCAATATCGCATGTGACATGAAGTTGGGGTCTATAAAACTGTCGGAGTCACAGTATCACTCACTGCTGCCGCTTTTGACCGATCTGACGACTCTACATATGTGCATTCGCATTAAAGATAACGAAAACGACACATTCGATGAAGACGCCTTCAAACATCTTCTCAGTATGCTGGTCACAGTCGCACCCAAATTGAAGGTTCTGACCTTCGCTCAATGGAGTCCCTTGGAAGAATTGTCTCCTCTCTATTTTCAGGATCTCTCCCAGAACATCCGGTTTTCCCAGCTAGAAGAACTTCATCTTCATTCCATTGAGCTGACAGTGGAAAATCTCAAGCGCTTTCTTCAAACAGCAGCGCTAACCTTGAGGCGACTGAGTATGAAGAACATCAGCTTGACAGATGCGATAATCGGAGCACCGAGATCCAGGCCCCCTCACAGAAGAGAGGAGTAGTTGGGGTTCTTCGCTGTCTCTCGAAGTCATCAACAAGATCCAGGAACTCTGGAAGCGAAGCTTCAAATTGTTGGCAGAGAGCCCCAAGCTGCAGTTTGTCCAATTGTCTAGTCTTGGTTACCGTGGAAGAGAGATCATTTTGCAAGATGACCTATATATGGAACGCGGGCAGCCGGATGCACAGCCGGGTTCAGATGCGCGGCGTTCGATCAACTGGCCAGAGATCTATTGCGATCCTACCAGGGGTCAGTCATCCTTGATAGATTTCTGTTTCGATGCTGAGAGAGCGAATATATCACTCAAAAGATGGATCATGCAGCTGCGGATGGAGATGTGCAATCCGGGCCTTGCAAATACCCAACTTCCGGGGACCAGCGGCTTGATGTTCAACCAAAACGGTGTTGCTAGGTCTATTACGTACCAACCGGGGGAAGAGCCAGACCTTAGAAGACTCGCAGGAATGGGGGCTTTAGTCGTCTAAAACTTTGTATATGCAGCAATATCATGAAGCATAACAAGAGGCCAATAGATTCCTCTCTATTATTCATGTAGATGTATGAGGCATGTTGTTCAGATGTCTTAATCCTGATAGTAGTGGCTACATAGCATACTAGCGTCTCAGTTAATTCAAATCAATGTGTGTCCCTTCCACAGCGAACTCTAAGCTCCAACCGGTCCCGATCAGGCCCGAACGGAGCCTTAGGCTGCCTTACTAGCATCCCTAGGCTCCCATATAGGCTAGTATATATCTAGTAGATACCCTATTCTAATAAAAACTCATGCGATCCTTTCTGAATCATAATATATTATTATACTCTATCCTAAACTAGCCGGGATATATCTCTACCGGTTCGCAATCATATCTAGCTTATAGTTGCGATTACGTTATCAATATGTGTTAGTCTAGCCCATATTTGGTCGACCCCTTCGTATCCCATGCAGGGGTGAGGCTCAGGCGGCTGGTCCTTACACTCGGACCAGATGGGTGTGGCTGATCTAGGTGTAATAGCGGGAAAAGAAGTACAGGGTTTGTGACGGGGGTTGCATAAATTTAGAAATTTAGACATACGGGTGAGAACCCAATTTGCTCATAGAATAGGAATTACTAGGAGAGACACGAGGACAAAGAGGAATCACGAAATATATGGAGAATAGAGTAGGGGATTGAAAACGTTGAAAAGTTGTTAGGAAAGTGGTATTTGAAGAATAATTCTGGAATGCATGAGGCGGGTACATAGTATCTGTTCTTAAATTATAGCTAACAGGGAGTACCTCACTCATGACGCCCATTTACGAAAGAGGTCTGCCTGAGCAAAAATTACACAGCATATTAAAACCTGAGGTCATTATTCAGTAGAGAGAGGTATATAATTGAAGGCTGGGACCTCCCCATTAAGGTCCTTCGTGTATTCCAGATATAGCGGGTATAGGATCCGAATCGGCAGCAACATCAACAGCAAAGCTGGCCTGTATAAAGTCTTCGAGCTCTTCACTCACAGTCTTGAGCTTCTCCTTGACACTCGCAACACCTTCTTGCCCAACAATATGTCGCGAAGGAGGGTTTTCATGGCCACCGATTGATGTAATGGCAAAGACTGTTTCCGAGACTAGCACCTCAAGATGTGCGGAGCTTAATGGCGGGTGCATGGAGACAACCTCTGGAGCGGAGAACGGGCCATTTTCAATGGAGCTGACTCTGGCGTTTTCATCGTTTGCTCGACTGGGTGTGGCTGGGCTGTCAGATGAGATGGAAGCATCAGGAAGTTGGGGAACAAGGTGGTTTAGGATCCCGCGGAAGAGAGGTGCTTGATTGTTGGCGGGTGAATAGGCGGGAAATATTGGAGGAACGCTGGTTACTAGGTTGGTGAGGATGCCAATTTCGATGCTGCATTGGAAGATGGTAAGTTTGACGTTGAATGGGGCAATTTCGTAAGCCAGACTCTATAAAGCTGTTTAGTTTCCGGGGTGAAGATAAGTTAATCAAATGCGTATAGAGAGACTGACATCACAGAATCCTTCAAGGGCCCAGCCTGCTGCGCAGTACATTCCTAGTCCGGGTGTACCAATATGCGCCGCTGTATATCGTTAGACAAATATCCAAGCACTGTGCGAGATATCTTTCTTACTGATCCCTGATATTATCATCACATGCCCTGCTCGCTCTTTCCTCATATGAGGAAGCGTGGCCTTGATAATATTGAGGGGCCCGAAATAGTTAACCTCGAACTGATCGCGTACGAGATTCATGGTTTGAGTTGAAGCGGAAAGTTCCTCAACCGTTCCAATAAGGGCTTGAGAGGAGGTCAGTAAATTGTTCAAGGGTACCTTCAAGGATGGTGGGTCACCTTGACTTGTACAGCATAGAAGTATGTCTACTCTTCCGAATGTTGCAACCGCATCTGCCACGACTGCCTGGCACTGACCCATCATTCTGTGTCAGACAACCATCAGTCATTAATATCAGAATTCAGGATTAACTTGACTGCTTTGATGTAGCGCACCGGATATCGAGCGGAACTGTCTTCATGCGCTGTGCCCAGCCATCACCGTGGTGCTCCACCTCAGCAAGAAAAGCATCAAATTCATCACGGCGACGTTCATCACGCTCCAAAGCTGAATGTGCTAGTCCAAGAAATGCATAATCTCCATGCGCAAGGACCTGCCGCGCGACTGAGAGGCCAATAGGCGAATCCCCCGCGGTGATCAGCCATACTCGAGGCTCATTATGCGACGGGAACTGCGCGCGGGTATCAAAAGGGGAGTTATTGTCCATGAGGGTCAACGCCAACAGCTGAAGGCACTATCCATCACGCGATTGCAATTCCAAAGCTGTCTAATAGCGAACAAGTATAAGAATGGAAGATGCCCGAAGGGTCGGAAGACAAACGCCAAGACCACGCAAGTTCCCGGGCCTTGATCTAATCGCGTGCTAATCGCCCACGTTAGCTGGCCTTTTAGCTTCTTCTCTTCTTTCCCTCATCCATCATGTCGGAACAGAGGCCACCCAGACAGGAGGAGTCCAACGTATGTGTCGCTTGTTCAGTGTTGTTGTATTGAATTTACTGACCTCCCTTAGTCGGGCTTCAAGGGGGCCCTTCAGGGTCTTGCAATCTTCTTGTTCGCCCAGTTTGCCATCAACCAGTACATGGGAAATAAGGACAAGACAGACTCTCCCAGCGTGAATTCTGGTGGCATCCCCGCATTTGCCGATCGCCCCGATCCTAGTGAAATCGCCGAACGCAGTGCTCTCCCCGAGATCATCGCCCCAATCTGGCCCTCCGACAGCGCTGTCGATCTTAGCATTTATGTAACTCCGTCTATCATTGTGCCGAACTTCAAGTCACCCGACAGTATTCTTGTGGTGGATGAGAAGAACTTCACAATTGGAAACTATAGTGACACTCGCGAAATCGACACTATCATCAAGGTCCCAAAGCAGGTCCAACAGAATGGAACCCTTTGGGCTCACTTCTTTTTGGCTCGCACCGGATACCCGTTAGACCCCGCCGCTAAGGACTACAACACCGCTGATGCAGTTCACTTCCTCCGTCCTCTGAACCAGTACCTTCCCAAGAAGAAGGTCAAAAAGCTGAAGAATCTTCTGTCGACCCCTGAGGATGAACAAGAGGAGGAGGAAGATAACACCCCGGATGTTTCAACCATGTCATACTACCACCCCAACTTCACCCTGTCCCTGATCCCAGACTCCGGAACTCAGAAGTTCGCGCAGATGAACCCCGCGGTTCGCCAGTATGTGCAGCTGGAGCGGACTGGTGCCCGCGATGCCAGTGGAAAGAATGGATGGTACTACCCGATCGCTTTCTTCAACACTTTCTGGCAACTAAAGTCCCACATGACTGAGTTGAACTCTACCGTCGAGACTGTGCCGTTGCATATTACTCTCAACAACATGGCGAACTGGAAGTTCAACATTCTCAGCAGCGTTGATGAAGGCTCGAAGCAAAGTTCTCGCCAGGCTGCGTATGGCAAACCTCCCCCCGGTGGTGGTGATGGGACCGAGTGGGAGATGGTGAAGGAGATTCTTTTGGATACGAACATTTGGCTCCTCTGCACCACGGGTGTGGTCACTGTCTTGCATATGTTGTTTGAGACTTTGGCCTTCAAGAACGATATTGTAAGTGATATCTCACCGTTACAAGGTGTTGTGTCTAGCATCGCTAACATTGTCACTCTCTAGGCCCACTGGCGTAAGAAGAAGGACGTTGTTGGTACTTCAGTTCGGACAATCCTGGCAAACGTCTTCATGCAGGCTGTCATCTTCCTCTACCTCATGGACAACAGCGACAACACCTCTTGGATGATCCTGGCTAGCCAAGGATTTGGTATCCTTTTGGAATTCTGGAAGATCACCAAGACCGTGGACGTTCGCTTGCGCCCGCCACCAGCCAACTCTTGGTTGTCCTTCCTGCCCTATGTGATTGTCTTCGAGGACAAACATAAGCTTAGCGAGACCGAGGAAAAGACCAAGGAGTACGATGAAATTGCGTTCCGCTACTTGTATATCTTGGCCGTTCCCCTTCTGCTCGCATACGCCGCGTATAGCCTGATCTACAACACCCACAAGTCGTGGTACTCTTACGTTATCCAAACCCTGGTGGGCAGTGTCTACGCCTACGGCTTCCTCATGATGGTCCCCAGTCTCTACATCAACTACCGGTTGAAGTCTGTTGCCCACATGCCCGGAAAGGCGTTGACCTACAAGTTCCTGAACACCTTCATTGACGATCTCTTCGCCTTCACCGTCAAGATGCCCTGGCTCCATCGCCTGGCTACTCTCCGTGACGATGTCATCTTCTTCATCTGGCTCTACCAAGGCTGGAAGTACAAGGTTGACTACAAGCGTGTCAATGAGTTCGGCCAGGGAGGTGACAGTGACGAGGAGGAGGAGCCCACTCCTGCTGTTAAGGCTGACAAGAAGGAGGAAGTGGCTACCCAATCCTCTTCCAAGGCTACTTCCAAGTCGTCTACTCGCAAGAGGAAATAAACAAAGGTTAGATGCAGGTCTTGTCGGTCTATTGGCCGATGAACCTGTGATCAACCCTTTTGCATACGTAGTAAATCACTTGAATTCACTACTTTTGGCATGATGCTGGTGAGCATTGGATCATAATTATTATGATGTTGTAACAGTCAATGTTTAATTCCAATTCTTTTAATTAGGATCAAGAAAATCACATTACAGTCCTGAGACTTACTCATCTAGTTATCATGAAAGTAGACAAAAGTAATATGAGTATGATCAGACCAATGAAATCGACGAAGGGAGAAGCCGTTGTTGATGGTTACCCGATTAGGTTTAAGGCCATTTTCGCATCTTCGCGCCCACTCGTTCTTCTATGCAACTGCCGTTGGAGCTGCACCAAAACCATCCGATGCTTTGGTTCTATTGCTTTTAAAACCATTGCACGAAATTGTACTGGACGAAACTTCTTGCTTTTCCAACCCGCGTAATTGAAGACGAAGCGCGCCATCGCGCAACTACACGCCAATACCATCGCAAAGCAAACGACAGTATCATCCTCAATGACACAACAATTGCAGGAGATTTTAGAATAAAATTCGTGTAGATGGATAGTACAGGTAAATTGTGTTTGTATCCTTCCAAATTGAGTAATGCTAACCATCCTTCAGGTAGCAACCAACCAAGCGGCCTGCTTGATGCGGTCGAGCACTTGGAAGCTGGTATGGCCAAAAAGCTTCTTCAGAGCCCGAAAGTGTTACTAATGTGATCTGATAGTTGCATTCATCCCACCCAAGCAGAGATACACTGATGCTAGTGCACTAGCCAAAACAATCACTTCAAACGCGTACGAGAGCGGTATCCCGCAATCTGTGCTGGCTCGTCTCCTGAAGATTCTGACAATGAAAAATAACCTGGACCAGGGCACAGTTACAACGCTGATAAAAAACCTGTACCCCCAGGAGAGAATCGCGTCCAAGAATGTCACTCAGGTGGTGTGCTGTCTTGGGCCTAGCAAGAACAAGCCAAGCCCCGCCACACAGGCCCTGCTATTGCGCTGGTTGATTCTTGCATATGATATTTTCGAAGATAGGACGCATCTCGCCAAACTTTATGCCGTTCTTTTCAATTATTTGGATATGATTAGCTTGCGCAAACCACTGTGTCACCTTCTCTCGCTTCTCACCAGACGAAAGCACGTCAAGCCATTCCGCATTCAATCCTTGATGGAATTGATTCAGACTGCTGGTGGTGAAGATAAAGAGCTTATCAGCCTTTTGAGGATCTTCAAGAATTATTACCCCGAGATCATCCTCGGTGATTTTGGAGGATCGAGAAGGAATGCCCTCTTCTTCAAACACCCAGACCCCGAGTGGTCAAGCCATGTGAAGGTGCTTCAAGATCAGAATATGGAAAGGGTACAGGCCGGTCAGGGATTGAGTTTCCAAGTCATTCATCGGGGGACTGTGAAAAGAAGTAGGATTGAAGTGGTTATTCCGACTCTACAAACTTCACGAGTATCTCATAAGCACACATCCCTGGAGGAGCTTCGTGATATTGGCCATTTTGTCGACAAGCTTGACAAGATCGAATTACCAAACCAGATTATTTCTACTTTGGGCGATGCAATGGCTCAGAAGTATCTTCATCTAGTGCAATCCGAACTTGCACACCATCGTCTAAATGAATGGCTGAGAAGTTTTCTGGAGGATAGGTTAGAGACGTTACGTGAGGACGAAGATGATGAGCCAGAGCCCTTATCATACGTGTTGGATTCTGTTGTAGGATATGCATCCTATACCAAGGTGAGTTCTTCGGATAGATCACTGTCAATTCAGAGATTGACAAACATTAGGACCTCCCATCCTCGATACGTTCCTTTTTGAAGTCTTATCTGCAAACTTGGAATGGCCAAGATAATCGCGACCAGGTCTTCCTACTTCTCCAGTATATCCCAATTGAATCTTTCGGGTCTCTTCGGAGTGAATTATTGTCACCATTGGAGTCAGCTGTGCTCGATGAGAGTCTTCGTTCCAGAACAGAGTTGCTAGGTTTCTACTCGGCGTTGATCAGCCAATGGGGCGTAAAACTTCGATCACAGCCAGATACAACAGAAGAATCAGTCCACCTGAGTCAAATAATCGTGCACGCCGAGCTCCTGGCTTTTTCGATTCTAGAGTTCTCAGTGGAGGACGAGGATAAAAAGTCCAAGCCAGCTACAGTTTCTGTGCTCGAGTTCTACAGAGCCCTTTCAGAGCTCTTTTCTCACGCACCCCAAGACGCCCGATTCCGCCTCACGCTGCCGCACGCGCAAACCGTGTACACACTCGCCTTCACACCCAGTGTGGCTGTGATTTCATCCCTCAACTCCATCTTGGCCGTCTATAAGTCTGCATTCGAGGCTTCTCTGAATTCCCAAGTTCTCCAAGCACAAAACTCCCCGGCTTATGGAACAGATCTCGTTGGTCGGTTCAACGGGTATGTCATGGACATGTGCAATGTGCTATGGCGCAACCGTGCCCTTAACACCGAAGACCCGAATGCGCTAGGCTGCCTCGTCCCAGCAGCGACTACCACTGCTCTGACAAACTATATCAAGGATTTGTCCGAGGCAGCCAGACATTATGACCGCGAGAGCGCATTCCATATTAACCTTGCGTCGATATTCTCTCTCAGCCACCACGCCGCATTCTGCAACCTGTCTGCAGCTTGCTTTGCAGATCTGGAAGAGGACCAGCAGGTTGCAGATGACCGCCCGAAATTGAGAAAGCCGGTTACTCAGAAAGTACTACAGGCACTGGAGAAAGACGGTGGTGCTAAGATTACATGGCAGGAGTACCGTGTACATATGCTGGATTGGTTGGATGCAATTGGGTGCCGGGGTACTGGCATTTTGATGAGAAGCACGATGAAGGCTTTGCGCAAAGAGTAATAATAATGGCCGAGAGAGACTTAACACCAAATCTAGAAATGAAAGTTCTTGTAGCGCCATTGAAATGCTTGGTATCGGTATAATACATATTTGTACATGCTCGGCCCTCAATATGAGATAGTCTCGGTTTCAGACTGACCATAGCATAGCCTCGAAGAGGTCAAAACTTCTCTATCGAGTTCAGATATATATCTTGAACACTAGGCTCTTCTCGTAGAGCACTCAAGAGATCTTCGAGATCTTTCACCTGTTCCTCGTCCTTGACCTCGACCATGCTATCCCTATTGGGATCCCAGAAGATCTCCAATTCCTCAATGCTGAGACCTGACAGTTTCGCAAACGTCTCGCCCACGGTTTTCGTCTCCGAGGGATCAGTCAAGATCACGAGGCGACCCTTATCATCGGTGGTGATATCCGCCGCTCCTGCTTCGATCGCCTGGTCCAAGTAGTCATCTGCATTCGCCCCATCTTTCTTCTCCATAACAACCCTCCCCTTCCTCTCGAAGAGGAATGTAGTCGGGGTGACAATTCCTCCATTATCTTTGATCATATAGCGAACGTCCTGTAGTACGCGTGCCTTCTGATCTGTTTGACACTCCACAACCGCAGCCACCGAACCAGGCAGCATGGCCTCAATTGTCACAGATTCTAGTGCTTGGCCCGATACACTGAGTCCTTGTCCGCGGGCAATTGCAGCCTCGATAATGATTTTTGGGACGGAGGCTCGTTTGGCGTTCGATAGCGCGAGGGCTAAACGAGGATTGTACTTCGTGTCGGCTCCCCACACTAGAACAGAGGATTAGGACCTGAGATGTGCACAACTGAATGGCCAGACGTACTCTGCGTAGCATTGGCAATTTCCTTTCCCATTATTTGGCGTTCCCTGCTCTTGGCCTTGTCGTTTTTGGCCTTGTCATGCTTAATTGTGGACCACTTGTTGTGACCGGAGAGGGTTGCCGACGATATGCTGAAGTAGCGACACTCATGGCAGGCAGCATCAACCAACCGGGCCTGCCGCAGCAGCCTACTAAGCCTGAGAGCCATAATGTTCTTCCTTCTTTGTCTATTGTAGACGAAGATCAGATCTCCATTGAGATTCCTTCGGGCGGCTGTTTATCCGATCTCCGCAGACTGTGAGGCCACCCGATAAGGAGTGAACATGGGGTTGACGCAAATACTTTTGGAACTAAATATTCCTCCATCTTTTATTTTCTCTTTTTCTTTCTTGCTTATGGGGCTACGCTCGCCCTGAATCTATCTAATGTCTGCCTCTGATACAGTCCCAGCACCCTCCCCACCACAAAATGGGGTCCCTCAGCTCGATATCCCTAAACTACATGCCCTCCCCTCCGAACAACAGGAACTGTACATGCTTACGTTCACCTCCGACCTCGTACAATACGTAACTGGATTAGAAGCTGCGGAAGTTACATCGCAACAAAAGGATCTTAAAAACGAATTGTTCAAGATATTGAACCTCCCTTCACCGACTATCACTCGAGTCCTCCGCAACAATCTAGGGCAATGTTTTGGCGCAATACTCAGCAAAGGGGATCGCGGGATCCTCTTTGAAACGATCACCGACCTGCTGGCGATTTTGAATGCTGGAAAAAGCGAAGCCGAAGTGAAGACTAAATTCGCTGCGGCGCATTGTCTAGGGGAGGTCTTTGCGACAGCCGGCGAAAGTGCGTTCATGCAGTCAAATGTTGCGACTTCGAGCGCACTCAAACTGCTCAAATTAGCAAGCAACCATACCGGTCTTAGGGGAGTTCTTTTTGCAGTGATGCGCAAGATTGTAGTTGGAATTGGGGTTCCGATCGATGAAGGTACCGCCCGTGACATCTGGAAGCAGGCCCGAAACGCTGCTATCAGTGACAAGTCCACTTTCGTCCAAGTTAATGCATGCCGCTGCCTGGAGCAGTTGGTTGCTACAACGCGATTTTTCGATAATACACACGACTTCGAACACCTCAAAACCCTTGTATGGAAGGTTATCGACAGCCCCGCTGCGCCGGTGCGGCACGCCGTGGCTGCGGTCCTCGGTCGGGCACTGATTAATCTACATGCTACGGATGTGCACATCACGGCCACTCCGAAACCGAAATCGAAGAAATCGAAGCGCATGTCGAAGAAACCTGGCGTGGGGCTTGGAGATGAAGACGAGGCCGAGTTGTCAGAGTCATCGTCCGCGCCTAAGAAGACTGACTCACGCCTGTACTTCCTTCTTCCGGACTTGTTGAGACAGCTTTCATCCCAATATCTGAAGAGTACCACTTCGAATCGCTCACGCGCTGGAATTTGTATATGCTACAAATATGTTGTGCGCAATTTGGGAGACAAGATTGTTGAAGAGCACTATGGTCAGATTGCGAACAACTTGCTTGTCGAGTTGTTGAATCACCCGACTATCACATACAACCGCTTCCGCCTGCTCATGACTAGGAAGTTTATCAAGAGCATCCTTGAAGATACTATTGGCCAGGAATTGTTGCGCGAGAACAGTCAACTCAATGCCACAACATGGCTCATCAACAATATCCTCAAGGACTACCCCCAGGTTATCCAGGAACGTCGCGAGCCCAGCAAGTACACACTGACGAGTGCGGTCAGCGCTCTGTCCTCGTTGATTTCATCACTTGGTTCCGTCTTCAGCGCTCAGGCTGATAGCTGCCGAGATGCTCTGCTTCAAGTCCTTCCTCACCCTAGCTATACTGTTCAAGTTCATGTTGCGCATTGTCTGCGAAACTTCGTCCTAGCCTCTCCCCATCAACTGCTGTCATGTGTGACAATTTGCATGAACAGCTTGAACAGGGAAATCGGACAGCTAGGCACACCGCGCCAGTCACCTCGCCGGTGTGTTGGCTATGCCAATGGGTTATCTGCAATGCTCAGTACCTCTCGTTTACAACCACTGTATGGAGCAGTGGATGTGTTCGCGCGTGTTTTTACTCAGGCGACCGATCTTCTCAAGACGAGCAGCACCTCCGAGCTTCGAGTGGCGAGCATCCAAATCCAGGTGGCGTGGATTCTGATTGGAGGGTTGATGCCTCTCGGGCCCAGCTTCGTCAAGACCCATCTGTCTCAATTGATGCTTCTCTGGAAAAACGCACTCCCTAAGCACCTCGGCAAGGAGAACGCTGCCCAGCCAGGCACCGTGGAAACCAGTTTCCTAACTCATGTCCGGGAGTGCGCGTTAGGCTCGCTACTGGTGTTCATGGAGTTCAACAGCAAATTGATCACATCAGATGGCGCAAAGAGACTCGCTGCGATGTTGCAAAATACCGTCGAATTTTTAGACAACTTGCCGAAGCCGAAGGCCATGGAAGATATTTCACAAAGGCTGCACCCATCCATGCAATTGCAAGATTATTCAACTATGGTGCGCCGACGTGTGTTGCAATGCTTCACCAAACTTGTGCATGTCCATCCACCCAGTCATGGGGACATCATTTCTCAGTCCAGTCTTCTCAGCTTGGCTATTTCCTCATTCGCCGACCCGGATGCCCAGTACAAGCAACTAGAAAGCTCCATTTCCGGCTCGACCGGACAATTCGACGGTTTATGGGATCTATGTGATAATTATGGATTTGGTGTCACTGGACTCTCCCGGGAATATATTAGTGCTACACTGTCTGGCACTCAGGAAGATGAAAAGAGTCCAGCCTGGTCTGTGCTTGATTCCGTGGACCAAGTTGTGGACGACACCTTGACTTTCCCTATTTGTCAAGCTAGCGAGCATGACGCAGTTCTTCTATACAGTTTGCGAGATGGAGACAAGCTTGCTGTTGATCCCCCAACAACAGGAGTTGTCAACTCGGCAATTGATTTGTTTTCTGTGGCTCTTGCTCTTCATTCTTCCAAAATCCAGGAAAGCAGTGTTGAACAGATCGCCACATTCCTCACTTCTCCTGGCCTGCAAAGAAACCCAGGCAGGAAAGCAGCATTGGTCGTCAATATATCAGTCGCCCTTTTACATACGCTGAAAGTTGCTGTTAAGGAGACAGACTTCGTGCCTGGCAAGCTAAATCCGTCCACTGATAAGATTTTGCAAGAGCTTCTCCAGAAGTTCGTCACTGATGCTGATCCCGTTGTTCGCACAATCGGCGTTGAAGCACTTGGACGACTCTGCGACAGTGCTGGAAACGCGTGCACTAATACACAAGTTAATTGGCTTGTTGATACCATTGTCGAGAACAGAGAGCCTAACGCTAGAGCTGGCTGTGCTGCTGCCCTAGGATGTATCCATGCTCAGATTGGCGGAATGGCAGCTGGTTTACACCTGAAGACAATTGTTGGCGTGTTAATGTCGTTGTGTAATGACCCTCACCCCGTTGTCCATTTCTGGGCGCTTAGAGGCTTGGAGAGAGTTGCCAACTCTGCTGGTTTGACATTTTCGCCTTTTGTCTCCGGCTCTTTGGGGATGCTTGCTCAACTCTACAACGCTGACACCCACAACGAGGAGGCAGCCGCGTTGGCTACCTCCAACATCGAAATGTCATTCTCTACACCCGTCGTGATCAGTCGATGTGTTGACTCTCTCATTAATGTTCTTGGGCCGGACTTGCAAGACATTGCGAAGACCCGAAATCTCATTTTGACCCTGCTTCGCCAATTCCAGTTGGAGGAAAACTCAGCACTGGTAACGGAAAGTTCTAAATGTTTGGACCACTTCTCAATGTATGCCTCCAATTATGTCGACATTGCGGCATACGTGAAGCGACTGCAAACCGAGCTTCGAGCAAGCAACTTCCTCATGCGAGATGTGGCAGTCCGTGGCCTCAATAACCTCATGAAACGAGACGCATCGTCTGTTATGCAGACGGTGGGTCAGTCTTTAGAAGAGGACATTTGGCTTGCATTCGATGAAGCACCGAACAACAACTCGCTGAAGTCAATGATCCAAGATTGGCTACAGCAGACTGCTTTGACAGAAACTGAGACATGGATCCAACGTTGTCAGAACATCATGACCAAGACACGCCACAAAGTGGAACCTGTGCCTACCCCAGCTGTTCAAACTGCAGCTGCCGATATCCCTGATGATGAGGTTGCCGGGTTTGCCTCGGCTGCTGGAGAAGGGCAAGGCGATGCTGCGCATGAAGGCATCTCCGGCCAGGAATTATTGAAGTGGCAGACACGCAACTTTGCCATGAGCTGTCTCTCTGAACTGTTGGCTACTGTCCAAGAGGCGATACTGCCAGACTCTGCCATCCCAGCAGAGTTGGCTCTCCAGAAAAACGTAGGAGATATTGTGAGAATGGCATTTTCGGCATCTACTGCGAATGTGATAGAGCTGCGCGTATGGGGATTAAAGATCATCGACCAGGTTCTTACCATGTTCGGCAAGACACCGGATCCTGACTTTGCTGAAGCCTCGCTCCTCGAGCAATATCAAGCTCAGATTGGGTCTGCACTTACTCCTGCCTTCGCTGCCGACTCCTCCGCGGAGCTAGCCTCGGAGGCTATTAATGTGTCCGCAACTTTCATTGCTACAGGAATCGTAACTAATGTCGACCGCATGGGGAGAATCCTGAAGCTTTTGGTGCTGGGCCTAGAGAACTTTGCAAAGGATCCGGAGACTACTGAAATCGGTGATCTCAAGGGTCTAAACTCCAATGCTCGGGTTATGGTCAAACTCGCTCTGTTCTCGGCCTGGGCCCGGCTCCAGATCGCAAGCATCGACCATGAGTACTTGAACCAGGTGGTACAGCCTTATATCGCGAAACTCACACCTTTATGGCTTTCTTCTCTTCAAGAATATGCCCGATTGCGCTTCGAGCCAGACATCTCCGGTAGCTTGGGGACAAGCTCCAGCAGTGACTTGGATGAGGTGTATGCCGCGTTGAATCGTGAAACTTTGTTGAAGGTAAGCCCCGAGATGCCTACCGTATCCGGCAGACTCTAACAATATCTTCAGTTCTACCAAGACACATGGTTATATTTGGTTGATGCAATTGCTGGGCTCGTCGAGAAAGATATTGACTTTGTTTTCGATGCCCTGGATGGCAAGTTGCAGCTATCCGAAGAGCCTAGCAGCGCTGAGGGCGAGGAGAAAGAAGAAAAAGCCCCTAAGAAAGATGAAAGGAAAGGACATGATATTAATTACCGCGAAGAGCCTGTCGCATTCTTCTTTGTCTTGTTCGGACTGGCTTTTGAAGCTTTGGTTGATCAAGGAACTTCGGCGTCGCAACGCTTGGAGATTCTTCAAGCCTTGAAGCGAATCCTAAGGCCAGTCATCTCTGGAAATGCCATCTACCAAGATGCAATCTTCACGGAGACTATGGACAGTTTCGACCGTCTTGTGTTGACGGAAGCTACCCCCATCCAGACCGTCATTGTTGAGATTGCCCAAAACCTGTCATTGGATCACCCTGCAGCAAAGGGTGAACTGGAACGCGGCGACCATCTTTCCGATGACATCGAGCAGCTCTTTGAGCTCACAAGAAGCATCATTCTTGTTCTCGCCGGAATGCTTCCCAATCTCCGCGAATCGACACCACTCGCGCGATTCAACGTCACTTCGGATGAGTCTTTGACTCTTATTCGTTTAGCACTTCGTTCTCTTGTCGATGTTGCATCCGTATTCCCATCCATCATTCGCAACGATCTCCATGCTTGTATCCTACATATTTTCACAACTATCCTCGCCACTGGGATTTGCCAAGCGGGTGTGGTCCCCCAAGCTCTTCCCATCTTCAGGCAGTTCGTGCACAGTATTACCCACACACCGGAATCGTCCGAAGACCTTGAGGTCGTGTCATTTCAGCTTCGAGGATGTTTGACGCGCTTCCTGACCATTCTCACTATCGCTCAGCGACGAGAATCAGATATTTCCATCCCCTGTGCCAAGAACACGCTCCTCGCTATCACTTTCCTCCTGACTACCGGCTCACACGTCATCCCACCCCAGGAACCAGTCCTGATCCGGGTTCTAGATGAGTTGCTCGACTGTCTTCAAGACGTCGGTCTTGCCACGGTGGCAGCAGGCTGCCTCCGTTCAATCCTCGTCAAGCCAGGCTGTCGTACCACCACCGATGAAGTGATCGGCCGATACCTCGTCCCGCGACTGATCGCCTTCATGGTTGCTTGCCCTCTGGACAATGGCGATATCCCCAGCGACCCCGAACACTCCCGCACGGTGGTTGCTCGCACGCTTGTCTCGTGCATATCTAACGCCACCTTCTCCGCTTCTGAATTACCCGCCGCTACATCTCTCATCATGTCGGCACTATTAGCACGCGCCAAGCGCGAAGGCGAGGCCGTACACCAGGAATCCGCGGGTCATCTCCTCGAGCTTGCCAAGGCTGACCAGCTCACTTTCCGGACGCTGGTGGCTACCATGAACGCAGACCAGAAGTCACTTCTAGAAGAAGTTCTTCGTAGCGTCGGAGTCGGAGCTGTTGCGTCGAAGACTGGTGCTGATGCGATAGACAATGCTCCCCAGGCTGCGCCGAGTATAGCATTGCGCATGGATTTCTAGAACCTTTATACAGTATAAAAAACAGACGAAACATTTTATGATATAGTTAAATGCGAAACTCTTTTCACATTCAACCTTGGAAGACGTAGGCACATTGTCAGGTCTATCTAGTTACATACATTATTTCTAGAGTGCCAATATCGACCGGCGCTCACTTTATCCCTCCCCGATGCGTCAAGTGATAGAAAGCAATCTGTTAGTGGTAGTCCGCATTTACTCAGATATCGGCGTTACCAGAATGTAGCAGCATGCCGGAACCTGGCCGTTTTCTGTTGATGTGTTTCATCGGCGACCCGTTCGATGCCACCTTCTTCAATTGAGAATCTTCCATTGAAAAATGGGCGATAAGGCTTCACTGTCTCTGGTTCAGACTGTTATTTCTGGATAGATTCATCATAGTTGTTCATTTCGACGGGTAGCTCGCCATAGAAAGTTGAAGTGAACTGGTCAAAGTGCGACTACATGCCGGGGAAACACTCCCCCTTCAGTTGTTAGCCAGCAGTATTGTGCTCATGGGATTAATGAGGCAGGGGATATGTTGATTCTTGATAATGGTGTTTTCAGACCTGGGATTCTGGTGCCGTTCATTGGGTCTGCGCAGAAGTTGATTGGGGGGAATGAATGCTTTGGTTTGCCAGGTTGCTAGTCATGGAGGTTACGGAAGCGGGTGAGGTTGTTTAGGAAATTGTTGTGCCGCTGCTGGGGAATTATAACGAGGTTATGAAGAAAGAGGAGTTGGACATAGAGGCAATTCGGTTTGCTTATCTTAGTAGTGCGGCTATTAGGGCTTATAGGTATCACCCAGAGGAGGTGCCTTGGCTTAAGAATAGTCGAGAGTTTCTAAAGCTGGGCTTTGATGTGCGAAAATAAAGAGAAGGTTTTTGTAATTTTGGTGATATGAGTCTATTGTACATACCTAGGTAGGTGAGTCTGCCATATTCCATAAAAAAGATATATATCGGCTTTTGTCTAATTGGTGGTGATACAAGGAGGGTAAAAGAGCCCGGTCAAGTGGGTGAATACATGAGACCTGAGACAAATGAAAGAAAAGAGTATGTGGCTGAAAGCTATAAGACATGGGGAGTGGAAAGTGTAAGTGTCGAGTGGATAACGAAAGGAGGCGTATCAGGCGAAGATTTATGTTCAAGATCTCAACCAAGGGATTCGCCAAGATGCGCTTCAGCAGGCGGAACGACTGTCTGAGTGCCACCATCTTGGACGACTCGAGTTTCAGTGGCGACTTCTTTGGTGACGGCCGGCTTCTCCGCTTGCTTAGCCTCCTTGGGCTCATGCACCTTGCGCGTGGAAGCATACTTCAAGAAGACAATGATCATGACTTATAATCGCGTTAGCATACGAAAGGACCACTTAGAAACAATGAATCACTTACAAGCACATATGGCAATCGTCAAAGCGGCGCGTCTGGTTAAAATCCACCGAAGACCTTCAATCTCACTCTTTCCATCGCTGTTTAGCGAGACAGTGATCTTGTAGTTCAATTCCTGGACCGAGGTGTCGATGCTCCGCTGCTGCTCGCGTGTGGTCATCTTGTGATCATTGAACATGCCCTTGATGTCGTCTTTCATGCCTGCAAGTTCCTGGCTGAGGCGCTGTGAGATTATATCCGTTTCATGCTGCAATTGCGTGCGCGATGAGCGCTGATGCTGTATTTCCGAGTTGCGAGCTGTCTGAAGCGATGATTGAAGCTCAGAGCAGGCTGCTTTAAACAGGTATTCCTCATTCTCGACATCGGATTTGGAAGTGAGGCTCTCCCTGGCTAGCGAGAGGTTGTTCTGTAGGATAGCCCGCACAGCCTTCATAATTGTAGTAGACTGCTCTTGGCTGTATCCTCCCTTGGAAAGATCCTGTACCAACGAATATGTGTCGAAAGGGTGCACATACGGTGACGGGGACAAATGTGGCGGGCGGTCGCCGGACGAGGGTTCCCCGGTTGGAGCTAGGTAAACAGACGGCGAGGGCATGTGGAGAACGTCATGGAACGGAGTTTGACTTGTGAATGAAGAGGTATCTGTACTTTCTTGCGATTGGTCTTCGGAAGGAGGGGGCGAAGAAGCTTGTTCCTGTTCCTGTTCGGTACCGTCTTTATCTTTCGCCTGCTCCTCGTGCGGTTCCCGGTCCGTAGGGGGGTTGTCTTCGTTGGTCGCAGGTGCAGTCTTAGCTTGTTTATCTAGGGATGGGGTTTCCGAAGAAGCAACATCTGCGGTGTCCGGGTCGGCGTCTTGTGGTGGTGGTTTCGACTGTGACGCTTCCGGGGAAGCTTCCTCCTGCTCGGAGGCATTTACAGCCTCCTTTCCAGTCAATGAATCCGCTGGAACTCCCTGGACCTGGTCATGTGAGCCCTTCTTCGGGCGCAGCGAAGGAGCAGTACTCGGTTCGACAGCTGGACCATATCGCCGCTGATAGGAATCGCGCTCCCGTTGCTGGCTCGTGTGGAAGCGTTGACTGGGCCGGTATGGGATTGTAAGTGAGCGGTATGTCCTCGGTGCACATGATCGCACTGCGCGCATCAAATTCGGATACAGGAATGGCAGCCTCGGTGTGGCCATGGTGGTAACCAGCATATGAAGGAGCTACTTTCTTTCCCGCGGGGAATCATCAACGTCACCCGTCTCCGGTCATGCATGATTAGTCAGCTTCGCACGTGCTCGTCTAGAGATGATCTTGAGTGTTTGATTTGGTTTTTTATTTTATTTCTTGAATTTAGACATGGGAAAGAAATCGAGACTTGATTCTCTACAATTGGACAATATATAATCAAACCAAAGCCCTTGAGAAGAGATGAACTTCATTATAACGAGCTGAATAATGCACCCCAAGCTGTTCTAGCTGCGCTATCGAGAGCTATCCGCACTTAGGAGGATTTGATTGGTTGCTGGTCTTGCTCTGTATATTCCCGAGGATATTCGACACTCCATTTATCGTCCCATCAACAAAGTAAATACCGATGCGCGAACATTGCCGGCACTGGGCCGAAGTAGAAGTATCCCAATAAGCTGGCAAAATGTCAATGAAGCTTTTAGTTACATTGCGTGGATGGTGGGGCCACTTGTCGCCAACAGAGAAGCCGTTGTGACAATTACCTGGAGCTTTAGCTGCTTCAACAGCTTCGAAACAGCCCTAAAGATGGGCAAAACCCTGACGGTTGGGTAGCTAGACAGGTGACTGGCTTCCCACTATATATATTGTATATGTCTATGGATTCTACGCTAAATCTATAGGGAATCAAAGTAGAGTTCAGCCTTGATGATATCCAAGATGACCCTATTGCAATAATTTTACTAGCCGAAATGTGTTCAACATTAGTTACATTATGCGTTTGATCCCATGCGGCCTGATAAAGAATATTGGATGTGGCTCTGCATTTAGCAAATCATATTCTGAGCTCAATAAACGCCAGTTACAAGTGTAAAACCATTGGATAAGACACAACTAATTTCACTTTTGCCTTCGGACTACCATCAGCATTTATGTAGCAGTATTTGCCTAGATTCATACTCATCATGGCACCAACTGTGCCCGAACTCTTAATTGGGTTTGACCGCTTCAGTACAGCCTGAATGCATGACTCTACGGAATGGCAATTCAACTTCAACATGGGAGAGATGTCTCCACTTGCATTTTAGCTGTATATGTGCAGCCAAGACAGAGGACCACATCAACATCTATAGCCTAGGAGTCGACTTGCTTAGGATTGAATGGGAATTTTGGGAGACCTTTGTGGACTATAGTTCTGAGGAAACTCTTTGATTTCCAGTGGCAGTAGCCCTACAAGCGCAATCTAGTTAGCCTTATCTTGAGGGGAATCCTCATAGTTTGTTCTTCAAAGTGTGCACGTCTCGCACACGCGGATAGTTGAACGCTTGAATGGGGCTCCCGCTATTCTCAGGTGAGGATCCTGACAATTTTGAATTTGGTGATGAGCATGAGTTCCCGGAGGTGATAACCTCCTGCTTTGGTAATAAGAATGTACAGCTAATTTAGATATTTATATGCTAAAGCCGGGTAGAAATATGAATATTTGTGTACTCTAGATATCAAGTCTGCATATTCAAATATTAGCCAGCTATTTAAAGTCTCATGGATGTACCTAGGTAGTCTGGAGGACTGTTTACACATTGAATGTTTCCAAGGTTAGAAGAAAATGGATCCATGGTTCCCTGGATCCCTAGATGTTTATGTTTGCTTTCGACAAAGAATTTTTAGGGAAAGAGCGACTGTACACGTCTAAGGGACATCTTTGATTTGGAAGGCACGCGTCTAGACATATGACAGCCTGTCTCCTCTTCTAGCTCTCTCCTCTTCTAGCTCTCTCCTCTTCCTTCTCTTCCTTTTTCTCACCTCCACTTGTTTACCTCTTCGACACACATCGATCTTTATTACTTCGAGCTATCGATTCACGAGACAGGAACGAACCCATTGTTTTGTCTTGACCTAGCTTACCCAACCATACCATTTCATGTACTAGTTCCGATTACCCTAAAACCCAAAAAGACCAAAAAAAAAGACGTTCTTCGCCAGGCGCCAGGCGCCAGATGCGTCCATCGGCAACCACCCCCATATGTGTTGACTGACTTCCCAAATCGTAAACAGCAATCGTTGAGTCTTATCGCACAATGGCGTCTGTACAGACACCGTGGACTTCAATCCTGCTACAGGAGAAGCCTGGACTTCACGAATACAACCATGCGCTTTCGAATGTCGAGAAATACTACACTCACTTGCAACGAGCCATGCAAGACGCATCCATTCACGATCGACTGGTCCTCAAACCGGACCAGACACACTCACGTCTCCTAAAATCGTTCGAAATTCTGCGAGCAAAACAACTGCCAGGTCACGTTGCCGAGGAGATCTTCAAGACCATGGTCCTTCCCTTTATTGACAATAACATCTTCTCGCCATCACAGATGATTCAACTCGTTGGATCTGCACTACCCCTCATCACCAAGCAGAATTCTCAATTTGTGCGTGACATCGCCAGTACCCTCCTCTCATCACAACAATTATTCGATCACCTGGTGGCCAACGAAGATTACACCGTGGTTTTGAAGGAATGGCTGTTGTCGAAACGAAGCCATCTTCCCCTTGCTCTCTCTATGCAGGTTGGGGACAGGCTGATCGCCATGTGCATCACCTGCTCCGCTGACCATGGAACCAAAGCTATTGTTGAGAGTTGGGATATTGCTCAGAAGCTGATGAAATCCGTCCGTTCGCTCATTGAGACATCGTACGAAGAAGAATTGAAATGGACAAAGGTGGAGAATCTACCTCCTCTGGAATCAATGAAAATACTCAATCGGGACGATAAGAAATCGACCTCGACTCAACAAGGCCTCAAAGGTGAATTCAAAAGGCAATTCAAGGTCTCGGATGAGATCCTGCAGCATATGAACCACTTCAACATCCCCTCACCCTTGTCCGCTCGCGGCCTCTCCCATGTATCAGAGCACCTTCAAAACGAGATAATTCCAGCACTCGTGCGCTCTGCGCTGGAAAGCTTCCCATGCAGAATCTGTTTGGATAGGCTCACTGCTGGGAGCCTTACAGGCACTCTGGCCAACTCAACAGACCTACCTTTAGATCGAACCACAGCATCTGGTAGTGTCCAAAATATTTTTGGAAAAAGAGTCGGTCTGTGGAAAGTGTTGCTGTCTGAAATCGCTTTCAGGAATGCAAAGAAACTAGTCCGCGGAGGTAAGTCCAATCGCATATTTGCCTTTAGTCTGTGCAGTTTGTCGTTTCTAACCGTCTCTAGGCGACTTTGAGGGGTTGGAACAGAAGCTTAGAGATTTGGCAAGCGGCGAATGGAAAGGCAAAGATCTCTCTCGCCGGGTGGGATCCAAACAACAGAAGAAAAGAATGCAGGTTCCTATTCTGGAAGTGAGCGCTTCTGCAACTGTGTCAATCTTGTGGCAGGTCGATGTGGGCTTTTACGATGAGCTTCCATGGGTGCAGCAGCAGATTGTCAAAGGTAAGTATCTTCACACAATATCCTCGCGACTTGTAGATTTATGCTAACTTTGGTAGTTTGGCAAATTGTGACCTCGGAAGAGGAGGTGTGTTTTTGAATAGAACAATATGAGAACTGTGCTAACTTAGCTTTACAGTTGGAAACTGCCATTGAACAAATCCTTTCAATCCAGGAATCCTACACCGCTGAACTTGTTCAGCTCTGTTTAGAACGCCCTGTTCAGCAATCTGATGGAACCTGGACGCCACAGCGGTTTGGCAATGTGAAAGAGACCGGGTCTTCTCAGATAAAATCCATCGCTGCCTCCAAGGCAAGCCCAGCTCTGATTGAGATGTCGAGTATGAGTTGATCCCAGTAAATATAGTCCCAAGCACTGTGCATTGCGAGCTAACATACGTTTCCAGACAAATTTTACAATCTCACCGAGCCTTTTCTAAAGTCGATTGTTGAGGAAAATGAGGCAGATGAGTTTCCATTTGACCTTACGCCCGAAGAACTAGAAATTGTAAAACACTTCAGCACTCCAAGCCTGATTTTAGGGCGGAGTGGTACAGGAAAAACCACCTGTCTACTGTTTAAAATGCTCGCCAAGCACAAGGCAAGACAGTCAACCTCTGATGAGCAGCAAGCTCGACAGGTATGTCTCTCTCTTCTCACGATGGCAGATGGAAAATTGACCTAAATAGCTTCTCTTGACTCGCTCCTCCTATCTGGCCTCAAAGCTTCAAACATATGTCAAAAGCCTGATATATGCTCAGTCCAAGGTTCAAACAATCCAAGAGGACGCAGACTCAGATTTGAAGCCGACTTCGTTCTTTGCTCTGAAGAACTGGCATTTTCCAGTAGTTTGCACTTATGACGAATTCCTTGCGCTTCTGGAGAATACAATCAGGTTTGAATATCTCCAATGCCAAGTTTATCAATGTTTCTTGCTAACTTGAAGTAGAATGGCTGACCGAAAGGACTTCCTAAGAGATATCAATCCCAACAAGCCAAAGGGTCTGGACCCGCAAGCGGGAGCCAAGCCACGAGTGATTGACTTTAGCATTTTCAAAACAGAATATTGGGGTTCTCTAAGTGGATTAGCTCCACCATCATGCTCTCCAGAGCTCCTCTTTGCAGAGATCATGGGCGTTATTAAAGGCTCCAGCATCACGGCAAAAAGCCTGAGGCCTTTATACCGTGCAGAATATGTCAAAAAAAATGCGAAAGCGTCTCCCGCATTTACATCCGAGACAGAGCGTGAGAAGGTATTTGGGGCCTTTGAGCGCTACGAAAAGCAAAAGAAGCTCCGTAAGGAGATTGATGAGCTGGACTTCGTCACTGCCTTGCTGAGGTCTCTGAGAGATAGCAAAGCACTAGCAAAGCAAATTCAGCACTGTTTTGAGGAAATCTATGTTGATGGTGGGTCCACTTTTCAATATTTGAGAGCAAAGTACTAACCGCATGTCCAGAAATACAAGACTTACGTTGTCTGGACATTGTCCTGCTTTTGGGTTGCCTCAGTGACGCCCGTGGGATTCATCTTGGTAAGGTCTCCCAAATTTGATCTACGAGCTTAGCCGACTAACGTCACATAGCTGGTGATACTGCCCAATGCATCTCAAAAGATTCGGTTTTCCGGTTCCCCGAGATAAAGGCTTTATTCTACGAACATTACGAAGTCATTGCCAACGAACTAAATCAACCGTCATTTGCCAGACCTGTTCAATTCTCTCTAGCGAAGAACTATCGCTCGCATCAGGGCATTCTAAGTTTTGCATCATGGGTGATGCAGCTACTCTGGCACGGTATGAAAAGGTGCAAAGATTAAAGCTGTCTCTATCTAATCCTTTGTGCATAGGATTCCCGGAAACAATTGACAAATTGGACCCAGAGGTCGGCTATATCGGAGGACCGAAGCCAATTATCTTTGGTATGTGGCATCGCTTCATTGACATTCAATCATTAACGTTTGTCAAATAGCGGGATTTGACTCCTCTATTCTTTCTGCCAAAATGATTGGCCTGGTCAAGCTCAACGATAAGGTTGCCGACTTTGGCGCTGAGCAGGTCATTCTTGTTCGAGATGAGGCATCAAAGGACAGACTGCAAACCCAAATTGGCGAGATTGCCCTTGTCTTGACAATCCTAGAAAGTAAGGGCATGGAGTTCGATGATGTCTTGGTGTATGACTTCTTCGGCGGCAGTGGACTTGGCAGTAGTTACCGGTGCCTTTACATGCTTGTTCAAACACGGCGAGCGCAGTTTGATTCTCAGAAACATGCAGTGAGTATTCCATGAAATATCCCAACCTGGTGTCATTGCTAACATGTCGAACTAGGCTTTGTGCTCCGAACTCAAGGTATATCCATTCCTTTAATAATAATCTTTCTTGCTAATAATAATAACCAGTCACTTTATGTTGCTGTTACTCGAGCCAGGAAGCAACTCTGGTTCATGGAAACTCAAGAGAACAGCGTTGATCCCATTCTTGAAACACTCTCACAGAGCAACAGCCGCGAGCTCGCTGAAGTTGTGAAGCAGAAAGACCCTAACGTAGGTGATCTTCTAACCCATGTGGCTTGATATGACTCTCATACTCATCTCTCTTAGGTTGCCGCAAAGGTCATGGTTCTGCGTGCCGGTGGTTCAGTGGACCCGGAAAGGTGGCTCAAGAGAGCAGCACATCTTCTCCACCGGAAGAGCTTTGCAGAAGTAATATGCTGTTCACTAGCTAGACGATACCTCTTGTGCTAATAAGAGTGTAACAGGCACTGTTTTGCTACAAGAAAGCCAATGACCCTCGAGGAATGACACACTCGCAGGCCTGCTTGCATGAGCAAGAAGGAAGATCCCACCGAGCAGCTGGAAATACCAAAGAATTTACTTCATGCTATGAGAAAGCCATCGTTCTTTTCCTTGAAATCGGTCTAATTTCAGAAGCGGCGATGTGCTACGAGGGACTCGGGCAATTCGGCAAAGTTGCAGGTTTGTTTTTTGTTTTTTTTTGTTTTTTTCTTTTTTTTCACGCGTCGAGCCTAAGGAATACTAACGTCTCCTCTAGAGATCTGGAAGGATCGTAAACAATATCAAAAGGCCGCATCTTTCTATGAGAAAGGCAATCTTTTCACCGAGGCTTCGAAGTGTTATCATTCTTGTGGTCAGTACGAGGCGGCAATCGAGGTCTTGCGCCGCGGGGAGCGGTTCGATGAACTGGTCACCTATGCCAACAGGTTTTTACACCGATTATTCTCTACATTTATTACGCAATATTGATTCTGTATAGGAACCGCGATCATCTCAGCGAGCCCACCTTGCTTCGTTACTCAAGACTCTGCAATATCTTGCTGAAGCAGGGACGTGTCTCTGCCAGTCTGAGGGCGATCACCATCAACATGCTTGGATCAGAAGTGTCCAAGATTTCTTTCTTCAAAGAGTTCGAGATGTGGGACCAGCTACGTACGCTGTATTCATCAAAATCCCGATGGTTTGAGTACTACGATCTATCAGTGACTGTTGGTGACATTCCTGCGGCCATAAGCACGTTGCTGGTTCACAAATTGATCCCAGTGGTCGACAAGCCAGTTGTTGAAAAGCTATTCAATTATTCTATGGTCGAAGTATTGTACGCCCAGAGAGGCCTAATTCCGGGCAAACCTGAGCGAGACGGGCTGCTGAAATCAGTTAAATCAACCTACCTCGAAAAACTTGGAGCTCAGTGGAAAGTGCTGTTGCTGTTGATCGACGATCTCGACGACTTGAATCTACCCGCTTCAGTTAGAGACTTGGATAAAGGTCTTTTGAAGGATGTCTTATGTCTTTTTGTTTGTTTCCAACCTCGTCATCATTTGTCAGTAATGAGCTAATTTTTTCTCCAGGTGGTCGCTTTTGAGCCGCCAGTGTTCGTGAAACACAAAATTGAACACTTTCCAATGGATATTGTCATCCGGGTTGGAAAGCTGGTGCAGGACTTTGATGCCATGAACCACTACTCCCTTAGTTGCCTGGCTATGGCTTGTGGCATCTTTACCCACCCAAAGCAAGAGAACCAGACGACCTTGCTTCACTGGTCTCCGTTAAGGACTTTCACAGAAACACCCCTTGATGGATCATCATTCGAGAACTTGCTTGACACTGCGAAAGTCTTCATTCAAGAGAAGTTTGCCTCGGCACTTACTCAATACCATGACAATGCATATAGTCTCATGAAGGTGGATTTTCCGCTGACATGTTTCCAACAGCTTTACAAAGGTACGCTATATCCGTGGATGCCCTTATTTCAAACTATCTAACGATTTCAATCAGGATTCTGTTCAAAGCTTAAAGCCTATGAATGCTTCTGGGGTCATGAGAAGCCTACTGAAGAATTTGCTATTGAGAAGTTAAATGTGAGTCAAACACCGAGAAGGAACAAGAGATCGACGGTTAACTCCCGCAGTGCCTTCTCAGCGTTGCTGAGGTCTTTGCGCGGCTCACACCTATTTACTATCAAAGAATTATGGGCGACGCATTTAGCAAACCATTCTTGGGTCGTAGTAAGTTGTCGATCCGCTCTTGCCGTACGTTCCAGACCTGACATACTATAGGGAGAACTTGGATGCAACAACTCCAAGAGGAGTTAGTGATTGTCACTTCCCTGGAGCAGTCCTCTACTGCAATTGCAAATCTGCGTTCCAACTTGCAAAGCAATCCAGAGTTTGCTGCAACCGCATACTGCCTCGAAGAGTTTCTATTCTATCGCATGAACAAGGAATGGGACTCAATGAACAGTCTGAGCTCGTCTTTAGAGAAGGTCCAAGAGGCTCAAATTCTCGGTATGGTTAACTCCTCCTTCGGAAATATATGGCTCTAATGGTTAATATAAATTTATAGGGCCCCACCCAGCCATGCGTTTCCAGCGAGCACTTGTTCTGAATATGGATCGCAACATGTCACAACGCCCTACGCGATCTGAGCATCCCCTCGCATTGCCCCTGAAAACGTTGAATGCTGCTGAGAGAATTCGGTCAGCGGTTGCAAGACGCCACACTCAAGACTTTGTGAGGCATTGATATACATCATTGATCGAACTATACTAACCTTTGTATAGCACAACGGCATCAGCACCTTTGTCCAATGTCTCGAGAGAACACCTAAATCCTCCCTTGGGTCACTTCATTCTGTTCTTTCTGTGCTCGAATTTGCGGTTACATACATTGTATGTTTTCAAATATCGTTGATGATACAACATGTTACTAATACCGTGCAGCTTTGTATCGCCAATCCAGGAAGGGGTATCGTAATTCCCTGGTCCTGGGCCTTGCAGCATCTTTCGACAATTATGCAATCTCCCGCTAAAGACTACGGGTTCAAGGACAGAGAAATCCGGGTGCACACAACCGACTTGATGAACATGGTCACCAGTTTCTGCAGCCTCATGGAACAGGTTGAAGATGCCCTCACCGACGGTGTTCTCAGATTCCAAGGACTGGGACGCAGTAATATTCCAATCCCTATTGTCAAACGGCGCTGCACTGAGCTTCTCGCGACCGTCAATCTCAACCTGAACCACTGGCCCAAGCAGCCAATTGGCTTCAAGGAGATGGAGAAGGTGGCCAACATGGTATGTGTCTTTGCTTATACCAAGGCTTCCCAATATAAGCCCGACTAAATCATCTTAACAAAAAAACTAGACGCTTCGATCATTCCTTATTCCACCAGGTATGGCCTTGGAATTTTCCAACAGTGATAAGTTCCGGCAAAGTTGCATCCGCGAATATTCAGCCTACAACCATAAAGACGAACTGTGCGTCATTGCACTTGATGATAGAAAATCCGCTCCTCTCTTCCTGCGGTCTTTTACACAAGGCAACGCGAAATTCGCCCAGCTAAGTGATATCTTGCAAGTATCGCGCATTGCCGAGAACCCAATATCCATGGGTCTGGAAGAAGACTGGCAAGTTGATGAATACAGCGGCTACGAGCTCGATATGATCACCAATCTTCAGCGACGCTGGCGACAGGTGATGAAGGTCCTCGAGAACAACCGATGTAGGGCACAAACCTGCGAGGGTAAACTTATCCAGAACTTCCATGAGGTGTGCACGAGACGTATGAGCATTCTACCCGCAGCCGCTTGGTCAACTCGGGATAAAATACACATGCGCAAGGTGATATTTACCGACGGTATGAAGATCGCCATGTCTCTTGATGGTGTTTTGGACAGCTTCCGACAACTGAAGGAGCGGTGGAGACAACAATTCGACAGCAATTGGTCCACCGCCAAGCTAGAGGAGCTCTCCGTCATTCGCGGACGCATTCTCCCGATCGATGGTCAACTTGAGTACATTGTTGAGCACTGGTCTCCTAGGGGCATCGAGGAGGGTATGATGACCGTTCCGGCTGAGGACCTCGGCAGCTCAGCCCGTGAGGCCCAGCGCGCCCTTTGGGCACTTCAGCACGAGATTGAAATCATTCGATCTCAGGTTGAGATCGTTGCGAAGAACCCTACCCGGTAGGAGGAGCGTTTTGCTTCCGTGCTTATCAGCGGAAGCGACAACAAAAAACTGCGAAAAAAATTTGAAAATAAAAAAACTCAGCAAAAAAAGATGAGGGAGGGAATTTTTTAATATCTGGTCTACGATGATTTTATGGCTGTACGGGATATGATTGTATGAAATGAAATGTATGAATATCTTATCTACATACTACTAATGAATTCTTGTCTGCGTACTATGTAACCAATGAAATCTCTATTCAAAGATAAATTCAAGTAAAGCATGTATCCACTGCCACTTGAAAGGATAATATAAAGCATGGACGGCCATTTGGCAAGATACATCCTCCTCCCAAAGAACCACTCAGTGTCTTGCCAAGATACCAAACAGCAGCTCCGTCCGAGTCCAATACTCAGTTGCAAGCTTCTCGATAGTCTTAACAGTCTCTGCACTGGAACCAGAGCTCTTCCGAGCACGCTCGACGACACCAGCCAGCTGATTTCGCTCGCCGAGCATCTGAGACAGATACAGAGAATCGAAAAAGAGCTGAACCTTCCAGTCGCGCAGGCCCTCGACTTGATTGGGATCTGGGCTTTGTGTCTCTGATTTCTCGGCGGTCTTATCGTCTTTTTCCTTGTCTCCGCTGGCAGTGGGTTGGTTATCCTTAGTGTCAGAATTGCTAGGGCTAGGGACATCTTCGATATTGAGGCCATCCAAAGAAGATAAGATAGCCGCCTCAAGTTTCATTTTCAATTCCTGCTTCAACGCCTGCACAGTGGACGGATCCCACAGGTCCAATCCACAGGTATCCATCGAGGAAGTGAGACGGCGTAGGAGCTTGAAGCTTAGAGCCGAGGGTTGAACCGGTATGGCAGGCTCGCCTTCCCAGAGCGATCGGCCAGGCACGGTCTTGATCTTGCCGGTTTGAGGGTTGCTCTTCGGGGACGGAATCAAGCTTAGCGAGCCAACCTTGGCAACTACTTCGGTTGCAAGCAACTTCTGTAGGCCAGGGACGATTTCGCTCGAGAACATAAAGTCTCCAGATACAAAGCCGGCGGGGATATCTCGCCGGACGAGTCGTATAAGCCTTAGTAGGAAAGTGGCTTTTTCGCTTGAATGCGAGGGGGTGAATGACTTGAATGCGCTGCTGAATGATGTCTGAAGACAAGTGAATGCGTCGCGAACGGCAGAGTGGAGAGAATCGGATAAATGTCGGGGATCATCTTCGTTGAGTTGAGGTGTGATGTCGATATCTTCATCTTCAACTTCACCTCCGACGAGAATATCTGTCCATCGAGTGCGGCGTAGTGAGTTGATGGATTCGTTGACTTCTTGGATTGATGCTTTCCATGCTTCGTACTTCACAAGGACAATAGAGACATCTTCATCGCGACCCAATAATCTGTCTGCGACGGTTTGTTTGAATACCTGTGCGCCGTTGGTGTATTCTGCGGTAATTAGATCGGCGTCCCATAGAGATCCAACGGAGTTATGGTCGACGTTCTCCCAGTCCGATATTATAGATGAAACTTGAGTACCGACTTCGCCTAGGCTTTGTGCTTGCACTTTCAGGATTCTGGAGAGCTGCTCATTGAAGATATTTCGCAGACTTTTGAGGACATTTACGGAGCCATGAATGATGGTAGATCCCCATGCTGATAGCCACAACACTACAGTCTCTGTGCGGAGCGAGAGGAGCTCAGAGAAATCAGTGCTGTGGGCCAGGCTCTTTTGGCAGCCTTCGGAGAATTTCTTGAAAGCCTGGAGTGACCATTCCTTGATTGATTCCACGCCCTGGGCTCTGTTTAGTTCGCTGAGCTTGATCCAAGGTGTGAAGTTTTTCACATCTGGAGCAACCCAGCGGCCAAGGACTTCAACTTCCAACCCATCTAGACTCTGGATCTCTGGATCGGCGAGGAGCGGTCGAGCTTTAAGTTTCAACAGCACATCTGAGAAACGATGGGATCGCAGGACCTTTGAGGCCTGAAGTGTCCGAACAAACAGCTGGAGGGCTCTGGGAATATTCTCAGATGACACCTCTAACTGTTTAACAACGATGTCCAGGCGAACTTTGTGAAAATGATGGATCGCATCATCGGAAGAAGGGCTCTCTACAAGACAATAGGCGGCCAACGATTCGATAATAATATCTTCTGTAGCACTTGTAGAGGCAAGGCGTTTATTGATCCGTTTGAGAAGTGTTCGCCGGAAGTACCCTACGTGATTCCAGAGATCATCAAGGAATGGAGGGTGTGGTTCATGTTTCGATAATGTCTTGTGCAGTAATCGAGAAACAACTAGAATCTTGGCAACCAACAGGAGTGAGCCACGATGTCGTAAAAGCCGGCCGATAGAGGTTGTACAGCGGTGAAGGAGAGAAAGCTGTGCTCCGAATGCATGCTTATCGGCATCTATGTTCACAGTATCAGTAACTAATTCATGATGTCCTCCAGAGCTAGTTTCGTACCTTTTTCGGCATCGCCGGTCTTTATTTGCCGGACATGAACATGCTTCCTTTCTATAAGTCGGGGGTTGCACCGGCGTCCAACATCGGCTAGAATGGATTCCACGTCTTGAATATCTCTATTCATAGCCACAATCGTCTCGGCAGTTCCAACTAAGTCACGATATCGCGTCCTATGACCAAATTATATCAAGATTAGCCAAGGAACATCTACTCTGGCAAGTCAATCACCTACCCCACAAGAGCTCGGAGCTTCTCCTTATTGCTTGCGATATCCCGGCGCAGCTCCTGTTCCACACGACGGACCGTGGGAATTGGGTATTGGAATGCATCTTGCCATGCCTTCAGGCTTTGAGGATCAGGGGCCTCAGGAGCCATAGGAGCCATGCTGGCAGGATAGGTGGTGAGAGCTTGGGTTTATAGAGAACAAGTAATCCATGCAACACGCATGCATGGGCGCCTTGGACCCCTGGGTACTAGGCCTTATCGGCACGTGATGGCAGAAAAAGTGCCCCCGCCACCGAGGGGAAATCAGTCGTCTCCGGGCAATCTTATACTTTACCAACACGATATTCAATATGCCGTTGATTGAATCGGACGCTACTATGCCAGAGGCATCATCAAATAATATCCCGGATCGTCTTCCTTTCCCACCAACCACCTACTCCCATATCTTGCATTGCTCCTACCATGACTGGCATCCACGGTGAGCTTCCATATATGCCTTAACACCAAACATATCTGACTGAAGTCCAAGCTATCGCACACTTACTCCAAAGTCGCGCGTCATTCCGTTAACCGCTCCTTTTGTTGAATACCTCCGCGCCGACGGCATTGTTCTCCCACCCGAGACCGTCGCCCCGACTGACGACGATGACCTGGACACATTCTCCGATTCGGGCGAAGAGGAGCCTGATCCATCTACAGAGTGGCAGGAAATCCATACTCAAATCAAGAATACCATCTCGGATTTCGGCGGTATTGTCACACCGAAATTAAACTGGAGTGCTCCCAAAGACGCAACATTCATGGCCGCCACAAACGACACTCAATGCCGTTCTCCGAATGATATCTACCTCCTCCTGAAAAGCAGCGACTTCATCACTCATGATTTAGATCATCCCTTCGATGACTGTGTGCCGGACACAACCGACGATGAACCCACGCCATCCACCGTTGACTCACCGCTGCCGGATGTGCCGTATTCTCTAGTTCTCCGCAAATATGTCAACTTCAACCCTTCGCTCGAGTTCCGTTGTTTTGTGCGCAACCGCGTTTTGCTGTGCATGACCCAGCGCGATCAGAACCATTTTGACTTCCTCTTCCCCATGCGTGATATGCTGCGGTCTCGAATCCAGTCATTCTTCGATGAGAAGCTCAAGAACACCTTCCCCGAATCCAACTTTGTATTCGACGTGTATATCCCTGCACCACACCAGCGTGTTTGGTTGATCGATATCAATCCGTGGGCGCAGCGCACCGACCCGTTGCTGTACAGTTGGTTGGAGATTCTCCAAATGAAGGATCCGATTGGTGTGCAAGAGGAAGAAGATGATGGCGCGGAAGAGTTTGTGAGAATTTCACTCCAAGATGGTAAAATCATCACTTCAGGCACAGCGGACGAGCTTGAAAAAGAAGATGGTTCAGGTTTTACCGATTCGGAAGAAGAACCCGAGGGCGCTGAAGGAGATGATGAGCAGGCCCCCTTCCTTCCAGAATTCCGTCTCATCAAGAAGGATGATCCTGAAGCGTACGCATTCAGCTCCACTCAGTATTCGGCTCACAAGGTGCCGAGGGAGCTGGTTGATGCTTCGCTTGATGGGCCTGGCGGCATGAGTGAATTCATGGGCCAATGGCAAGATATCCTGAAGAAGCAGGAGCAAGAGGACCGGGCTGCTGACAGTCATTCTGAATAAAACAATCTCAACTCAGAACGCTGAGTGATAAAATCATGGGTTCTTGGTCTAGTGGCGTTTGACTATGGCAGGGAAATAAATGTTTGGGAATTCCAAGTTTGCATCGTGGACTACAAATCAATCCACACATTATCAATGAATCAAAATCGATATATTTCCGTGGATGTAATTGTCGTTGTCGGTCACCAGTATTCATAATTACCTACCTAGATAAACCCATGTCATGAAGAATGTCTAAAGGACAAAGGTTGTATGCTGTATCACACCAACAAAGAGGGAGGTTTGATTAAAATATTGCCCTCTGCTGATAAACATTTGTTATTTCTGTTCTTCATCTTGGAGAATAAAATGTATAAACAGACACTCAACCCCTTGGGTGGTTAAGCCAAAAAATGACTCCGGAAAAGTATGTACTAAGTTGAGACCATAGAAGAGACAACCATAATCTCGGTGGCTATACATAAAAATACACTCAGCAACTAAAGCTTATGTCTCTTCTCACCAGACGCCAACTTCCGGAACTCTTCCTGCGGGATTCCCATCATAAAGCGCTCAAGGCCCATAAAAGCCTCAAGGCCATTCTGGCGGTCCAGAAGCTCCCTCTCAGGCCGTCTTACCAGCTCCTTGATTTTCAACAGACTAGTCTGATTCAAGTGTGTACCAAGATGATCATCAACCTCCTCAAGCACCTTCTTCAAGAACCCATCCGAGTCGTCTTTCTTCCCAGAATCCGGTGTAATAACCTTATTCACGAACCCAGTCGAAACAAGCTCGTCACAGGTGATGCGCTTGCTCATGATGAGCGCCTCGTTCGCCTTAGCGATGCCGAGGCGCTCAACGAAGGCACGGCTAGCGCCGCCTTCGGCAACAAGACCGAGCGAGGAGAAGGGAGTGAGGAGGAATGTATGCGGGGCGGCGTAGATGAAGTCAGCGTGAGCGACTAGCGCAGCAGAAAGACCGATAGCGGGCCCGTTCAGGGCGGCAACAAGGATTTTGGAGTGGTTGTAAAAGGTGCGAGTGATGTCGACATTGTTCACTACAAACCCCCGGGCTAGCTCGCGACGCACGGCACCCACATTTGTGCTGGAATCGTTGCTAGGACGTATGCTTGTTACGTCTGCGCCGCTGTGGAGAAGGCATGAGTGTTAGATATAGTAGATCTTGTCAAGCTTCCTTTTGGCTGGGCTGTGGCTGTTGACGACATACGCAGAGAAGAAACGACCTGTTCCGGTTAGGACTGTAATGAATATATCCTCTCGTGAGTCGATCTCGCGTAGGCGCTCGCCTAGAAGGTAGTATAGGTCGCCATTAAGAGCATTTAGCTTGTCGGGCCGGTTGAGTGTCACGATCGCTATGCGATCTTGATAGGTAACGGTAATGAGATTCTCGTTCGACATTGTCACTGTATATTGCAAAGAGATATTGTTCAATAGAATATGGCATCAATTCGGGATTGCAATGGTTTAGTATTTATCAGTCTCTGTATACGATATTCGGGTACAGCTTTAGTTTGCGGGGGAGCCGAGGCTCGCGGAGCACCTCACTTTGGAGAAATTGGTGCCTGAGGCAAAATAAAAGACTGTTTGTCCTGTTTGTCCTGTTTGCTCAAATCCGAGTAATCAAGCCCGTGACTGGACCACAGGCCATGGCACCACTCGGCGATTGAAGATTGAAGATCAACGAGCACATTATCGCTGTTTGTCTGGAATCAGGCGGTATTACCAATTGAGCAAATCACATCAATAACGCGGAACCTCAACCCACACTCTTAGCAATACCTAAAGCCGAAACACCCCAAGGGAAAAAAACGCGACACATCAAACCCATACAATGTCGCAAATCTTCCGCAAGTTGCAGGGAGGCAACCTCGAAGTCTTTAAGGTGCGTAGCTGACACGCAAGTCTCTTGAACAGGCAATGCCGGCTCCCGCCTTTCCCCCGCCTGTTTTTAGGACTAACAAGTCCATGTAGTTTGGGATGTACGTCCTCTTCCCCATCGGCTGGATGTATTATTTCGGTACCAACCTCGACGACCGCTTTTCCACAAAGGGCTTCTGGCCTACCGCCGAGCAATCGCACAAGATCCCGCTAGACAAGGATGAGATTGACCAGGAATTGGCACGTATGCGCATGGTGGACGCCATAAAGCGGGAGCGGAGACAGGCGGCGGAGGCACAGGCTCAAGCACAAGCTGAGGCACAGGCACAGATCTAGGCAACCTAGAGTCCGTAATAAGGCTGCAATTAGTGGGTGTGATTGAGAGGAACTGCTGGCGTGGTCTGAAATATGATCTACGCCCATTGTCTAAGTACCCGGGGAACAAAATGGGCCTTGCGAAAGGAGCCATTGGCGTTCCCCTTCCCTCTAGTTTGGGAGATTGATAACTACTAAGGACAAGATTGGCATTGTGCCGAGGAGTTACACATGTGCTGATGGTGGGTTTACTTGTACAACACCCTACTCTGGGCATCGGGGGCGTTTTGGGGTTTGTTCAACATCATATTGCATTTTTCGACCATCTATGATCTACCATCTACATTTTCTGTACATCGTTATGTGCAAATATAAACTTCAATCATGATCACGTTCCAATGATAACACAAATCGGTATCAATCGACCACAGAACTCTGCCGGGAAAGAGGCATATCTATACACAGTGTGGTGCGAATGACCCAAGAAAAAGAAAAGACAAGAATTAATAATAATGTAATCCGCTGCACTGCGACAATGCAAGTCATAGGGATGCCGCAAGTTCCCAGAACACAAGAACTCCAAACATGCGCTGACCGACAGGAAGAGTGGATACGAGGTTCCCTTGGATCCGAAGCTCCGGAGTGATTAGACGCTTCCCTGGTCTTGGCAATATAGAATGCAAATGCAACCATTATGTGTGTCGGGCTGGTATTCACAGTTCACCCAGGCGCTCGATTGAGGTGGCAGCGGCGTTCTGTGCCGTCTCGTACACCATATCACTGATTTGTGTGGCTACACCATTTTCACCAAAGACCGAGCTGATCGACAACCGACTGGAGCTGAACAAGCGCTCGCCGGCCCAGTAGTAGTAGAGGCGGCCGTAGATGGCGCGGAGGTGATCGGGGAGGTAAATGTAAGTACCCATAACGATCATAGCGACGAGGCCAAGGAGGAGTGTGTCTAGATAGGGAATTAAGGGTCAGCAGGGCGTACCAACAGTATTTTGGACGGGAGACAGGCGCAACATACTGAAAATGAGCTTCTCAATTGGAGTAAGCATGTACAGGGAGAAGGTCACCTCATACTGGTAGACCTTCAATCGCATCCAGCGGAAGAGGCTAGACACGGCCCAGATAATGAATTCCATTGTTGCGGGGTATTCAGAGGATTGTAGGATGTTCCGCTCTGTCGTTGCTTCTTGCGACTTGCGGTGTCGTTCGTTTGGTTTTTTTTTCCCTTTCCACCACCTGGGCAAGAACCGCCAATGACAGACGTGAAAAGCAGATCCTGGAGACCGTCGTATCAGACACAGGTACTAAATGTATGCCCAGCTGGAGCGTGGTGTTGCGATGGGGAAAAATGAGGGATGGTGTTCCAGATGAACACTAGGGAAAGTGTTGGCTTGAGGTCGCCGGGTATCGCGGGGAGGTAGGGGAGGTAGGCGATTGGGGGATGTTTGTTACAATCAGGAATAGCGTGTTGACAAGGAGACGTTGAGATGGATTGATAGGAGTAAGGAAGAGAGGGCGGATAAGAGTCGCGAAGCTGGGGGAACTGCAAAACCCTTCCCCTTTCCGTGTTTGCCGCAAGAGTTTGTACCCAGTACACACCTTTGCCACCAGTTCCGCCTAAGTTTCAGGTACTCGGTACTTTGCTTTTTGGAGGATGTGCAATTTGGGCAATTTAGATGTCACAACATGAACAGTACAAATATCTACATGCATAGCATATTCTTTATATATCTTCTATCAATACATCCGTTTATTTTAACGTTTGGACTCAATTGTACTTCTGTCATGTCGCTTTGCAGGCAACAATATCTCCTTAGTCTCATCTAGTCTCCCTAGTTTCGCCCTAGTTATACTTAGAATAGTCCATTTCACAAATTAAGCCTTTTCCCACCTTCTTCTACTGTCCACCTAGTCTCATGGTTCTTGGAGAAGTGCTATAACTGCTCGACTATTCATGACCACCTAAGTCCTCCCATTTATCTGGTGCAGTGCGGAAAGCCATACAGGACTAAATACACCTGGATCACTCTATAATCGGCAACACAAAAACACACCAAACGGCCTAGAACCTCCATTGATCCGAAATATCAAGCCCATAACCTTTCTATCAACCTGCCATCAACCCAAAGGAGCCAAAGAAATAATACTTCGGGGCCGGTGACTACAGGTCGGTTCATCGATGAACTCAGAGCTCAGTTCACCGGATGACTAAGAAAGTCATGTGATTTTAGTGCTCGGCTCACTGGCTCCTATATTAAAAAATCTCTGTTTTGTTTTGCCGATTACAATTGAATTTGAATTAATTCGAAACTATTTTCTCGGGTAAAAATGTGTCCTTTTCTCTAGACCTTT
>CAKMRK010001026.1:0-69199 GCA_928213465.1 Penicillium sclerotigenum | reverse complement strand
TACAAAGGTAACTGGATTACCGACGACAGCCCTTCGAGTGAAATCGGAGAGAGTGGCCTCTATTCTCTGCAAAATGGGCTTCTTCTTGATAAGACTGTTCATAGTTATTTCGATGATTTCAAACTAGATATTGTTTAATCAATAGATAACTAGATGCTTCCAAGAGGAACTATATCTATATCTATATTGTATATTGTATATTGTATATAATATATATGTTGCGTGTTACTAATAGTTAATATGCTCTCGACGAGTCCGACGATAACAGACAAAGGAATTGACATGTCGCGCTTTCGGCATTTGCTTTCTTTGCTTTTATTTTTGCTATTTCCTTTTGGGCCTTCACCCACTATCAACCCTATTTCGGTAACCTTAGACTAAAGGAGTATGAAATAAAGATCGTCCAAAAGAGAAAAAAAAAATTTTTAAAAAAAAAAACCAATGTAAATGGGACTAATCCTGCCAATTCCTAGCGTGTCCGGGTTCGGGAATTCACCCGCGGACTCCATCGTGAGACTTCTTTCTTTTCTCTCGACAGAAAGATAAATCCCGATCCGATGTCTCAGCCTCATTGTCTTTCGAGGATATTGTTGGATTGTGTTATTTTGAGCGGTGGGGCTACGGAATAAGGGGGCCGAGAGGGAGGTATGTTGAGTACGTTATGGGCTCATATAAAATACAAAATATGTTAGTATGCAGTGACGAAGAAGAATGTTCGAATTGCCAAGGCTTCGATATTTTCAGAGTATGTTGTATTCGTATGTTGTATAGTATGGAAGATGTTGTAGTATGATATAGCTTGAGATGATTGGTGACTTTCCAGGGGAAAACTCAGGCGGAAATGTACTTTGGGGGCTATTGTATTGTATGTTTTGTATATTACGATTCTAGTTGTATCAAGGGAATTTTTGAATTCATGGATATTTCCTACTTTCCCCATTGTAGAGTCTTATAACATTCGGTGTACGCTAATAGGTAACATGAAGTGTAGAACAAGAGACTGGGCTCTGCAATATAAAAGTGGCACAGCCTCTTGTGTGACCGGACTGCGACACAGGAACCAATCTTGAATTCAAGGCGACTCTTGTACTCTGTCGAAACGGAGTAATACGGCATTGCAGATGGGGCAAATTGCATGGCCTGGTATGGACTGGCCTTTTAGTACTGCCAAGTTGTGGATAATGTATAATGTATAGTGTATAGTGTATATTGTTTTTGTTATTGCTATTGCTATTGTACTTGGTATATATATTGGTATATATATATACATCGTATATATGCTCATATACTACAATACCATTGCATCAGTAGGAAAAAAAATTAAAAATTAGAACTCAAAGCTATCCACATCGGTTCGACATCCCCGGCACTACAGTTCGCACTAAATTCCCAAAAACCCACAATAAGCTCCAATCGACCACTATCCCTCTCCCGCGCTGTCGAATTACATCAGCACTACTATGGAAATAGCAGGAGGGGCCCTGCAAATGCCGATATAGTTGGTGACTAATTTAATTTAAATCGGCCAATTAGGGAAGACGAAATATTACTTTTTGTATGTTCTGTGGTGTCGGGTATTTCGTGGAGACTTCATTGAGGTTGTGCGAGTACTACAACTACGTAGGGATCTAGGTTGTACGGACAAGGTCGTGTATATGTCGGGCATTGTTCATGGTTGACCTGCATGTCCATGTTGGATTTCTCCTACGACTGTAGCAGCTGCTATATACGGTACATGGGGGGTTTCAATTGAAGGTTAACTTATGTTTGATTGACTGGGCTATGCTAGATAGAATCATGTCCTAACAAAAGGAAGAATCACTAATTAAAGACCCATCAAAAACAAATAGCAAGATCTGAGTTCCGAGGTGTTCGCTTTTAGCTCCATATCTCCTTGACTGTGATCAAATCAAATAGCCATAATGGCTGTCGATGGATATGGAGTTCATATCCCACTACTCCACGGCGAGGATGCCAGAGAACATCAAGTTGGGCTCATCGATGAAGTGGAATCCCTGAGAGAGCGCACATCTGGTAGAATAAATAGTCAGTAAAGAACTCGTGCGGGGGAACTGTAAACCGGCAACTTACGGGTCAACTTCAAAGCTGGCATTGCAGTCGTACGCACCCTCCTTGATGCTTTGCAAGAAGTCCCAACCGTCATGGAGATCATAGAAGAAGATGTAGACATCAACACCAGACTTGGAAAGGCAAGTTAGTAGGGACTCTCAAAACATAGAACAACTGCCAGCATTCGAACTTACCTCAGCCTGTTTGATCAGAATGTGGTCAAATCCCTTGCTACCCCAGACAGGGTCAGCAACAATACCCAAGACATTTTCGTTGTCGCTCGTCTTGCAACAAGCGGGAAGGCCAGAGAGAGAAATCACACGGGAAGCACCCTCTTCGACACGCATCGAAAGCTCAGCGTTGTCCGGCAGACCCTCCTCGGGCATAGTGACAGAAATGGTGCGGTCGTCATCGCCATCCTTCAGCTTGATGCCGTCGGAGTGGTTCTCATAGTACTTGACGCAGTCGTCTTGCTCAATAAACTGCACGATGATTTCGCCATTCTCACTCCAAGCGCTTTCAATAGCACCACCGTAGACGAGCTGTAAGATGCTGGAGATGTCTGCCCACTCTGGAAGATCTCCAAAAACGATTCGACGAGGAGGTCCAGTGAGCACAACCTTGGTTGCGGTCTTCTTCTGCAAGTGGAGCAAGCGGACTTGCTTCATGAAATCAGCCGGGGCAGTGAGACCTCTGGCTTTCTTAGGAGAGCCAGTAGACTCCTTATCTCCGGTGGACTCAGCCTTCCGGGATGCCTTGGAACTAGCGATGGAATCGTTGTCTGCATCCTTGCTTTCGGTACCAGCTTTGGCAGGGATTGCCTTCATGGGTCCAGCAGCTGTGATAACAGCAGCAGGAACGAATGGCTTGGCGCGAGGATCAATGCCGGAAGCCTTCTGAGCGGTGGGGGTACGTGAGACAGTGGCACGAGAAGCGACAGTCTTCTGAGCGGCGTCGGGGACATTGGAGACAGTGGCACGAGAAGTAGCAAGTTTCTTGTCCTATAAATGATGAGTATTATTCTCGAGAATGATGAGAGTCGAAGTCCATGAACAAAAATAAAAACAAGATCAGAGAAGGGAAGCGAGTCAAATAAAGAAGCACATGAAGATTCAGTGGGTGTATGGGAGTGTGGTATACCTTGTGGGCCTTCATGGCCTTCTCAATGTCCTTCGAGGCATCATAAAGCTTCGGGGGGTCATTTACTTCCACCTGGGCGAAGCGACGAGTATTGAGGCGAGTTGACACGGTCTGCACACCAGCAAGACGATCTGCACGAGCCTTGTTACGGACAGCTTCAGGGGCATGGGCACTCTCCTCCAGGCTTAACATCTTGCAGTTGCTAATCACGTCGTAGATGACCTCAGTGGTAATGCGAACATCGGCCTGTTTTTCCAGACTAATTGGAGCAAGACCGCTAGGTCCAATAACTTTAGGTTTCTCCATGATGCAACAAAAGAGAAGTCGGGATGAAGGGTGAGAAGAGAAGAAGAGGAAGAAGAACAAAACAAAACAATTTATCTGAGGGCGGATGCGCGTAGAACGTGTTGGGGTGTGTTTGACTTGGGAAGGCACCGGCTCTTGCGGAAGGAGCATTCGACTTCCTCCATACATAGTATATAGTACATAGTATATAGTACATACTATATAGTATATAGACTTGTACTATATATCCTACATACTATATATGGATGTTAATAAGGTCAAATATCAACATCTCTACAGGAGGGTTCGAATATCCAGACAAGGACATCAAGATACGTTCAGTTAGAAGAGGTCTCTACAAAGACATTGTACCACCTTTTAAGACTTCTAAAGGAAATCTCCCACAAACAGTGCTCCTGATTGCTTTTCTACAGACTGCTTGTGCTTTAACCAACCGTTCTTACTGTACTTTCGGCAATATCTTGTTTCATCAAGCTACTTAAACACCAGAAAAAAGGTTAGGAAAAATAGTTATGATAACCTTTTGAACATGGTCTTCTTCTACTAATAGCCTCAGCCATTATTATCTGCAATATAAAGCCTTCTCTGTATATATAAACGGAGAGGGAATTACCCTTTGAGCGTAACCACTCTCCCACTTTATGATCCTGCTATAGCCTCGCTTCTATGTGTCAACCTCACGTCCATGTTCTTTTGCCTCACAAACCACGCATTAAAAAGCTCCCATTCTGCACTAGGATCATCGAATTCAATCTGAAGGGACCCCGGTTAGAATAAAATTCTAAACCTTGCTTTGAAAACCATGTTCTCACCTTGTATCTTAAAAATAGCGACGGAATCAGCTTATAAATCTCAAGCAGACTGATATTCTTGCCAATACAAGTCCTCGATCCAGCCCCAAAAGTTAATATCGCACGAAGCATCTTTTGCTTTCTGTCTTGGAAGTCCTTGTCAGACTCAGTTTCCCTCTTGAGCCACCGTTCCGGAACAAATGACTCCACATTCTCCCCAAACACCTGGCTCCGATGTATTATCCACGGATTGGCACCAACTATCGTCCCAGCTGGTAGAAATGGGCCACCATCAGGAAGCTGGAGTCCCTCGGCGGGCACAACCCGCTCAAGCATCAATCCTACAGCGGGGTGAAGACGCAGTGCTTCTTTGATCACTGCATTGAGGTAAGGGAGTTGCTCTTGGCTTTGTTTCCACGAGACTGGTAAAGAGATCCGGTTTTCTTCCAAGGCGACTGTGAGCTCTTGGTCCAGTTTCAGACTTGCTCGGGGGTTCTTGAGGGTGTAGTAAAGGATTGCTCGGAGAGAAATCGCCGTTGTGTCGGAGCCAGCATTTATATTGCTGATCGTATATGACAAGACTTGGTTATCGCCTACAATATTCGGGTGCTCATTTTTCGCTTCCAAAAAGTGATCAAGAAAGTCCTTTTGCTTGTTGGCCACTGGTGATGTGATTTTCTGGTTCAATCGTTCGTCTAGTCTCGCACGAGCAAAGCGAGCCACAGCTCCGGTTGAACCCCCTCCGAATAAGCTCTTGAGAGGGTTCTTGATGAAAAGGTAGTCAAGCCATGGCATCTGCCCAATCTAATCCTCTATCTGATTAGTTTTGAGGTCAATTGTCCGCTGCATCGCAACGCCAACCTTTGCGGAATAGTTGAACATTTGCTCCAATGCTCCGATGATTCCCTCTATATCATTCCCTTGCTCGAGGAACCCAAGGGGTTTGCTGAATGTTAATTCTCCGATAACATCAAATGCATCTTTTTGAGTTGCATTAGCTCTGGCTCCCATGGCTCACGGGAAGAGATAAACTGCTTACAGTATTGTAGCCAAGCAGCAATATCGCAAACTGTTGCTTCGGCTACAAACCCATCCAATTTCTCAAATAATGTATGAATAGTGTTATCGACAAAATGCTCAAACTCGGTCAGACTACTCATTGAGTAAGCTGATGAGACAGGCCTTTTAATAGCATCATGGAAACCTTCCTCAGTTGTACTAAATAGCGTAGGCGTCGGTCTGCCTTTGACAAGCTGCTGCTGAACAGAATAGAAATTTGTCTTGCGAATGTTAGAAAGGTAAATCAGTTCGTATAATGTGAAGCCACCTTTTGGTATCCCTTATTAATGCCATATATAATTTTCAAGGCATCCAAATTCCGCACACTGACCACGTTGGGTCCTAGTCGAACGTAGTCCCCATGTTTTTGGTGGAGGCTGTAAAGTGTCACTTCTGCACGACCATTGGCGACATCGATAAATCTCCAAAGGTTCGTTGTTTTAGCCAGTAATGGTCCGGGAATTGACCTTACTCCTGGTTTAAGATAATTGCGAGTGAAGTGAAATAAAGTAAGGGTGACAAGGATGGCAGGTAGATGTGACCAGATTGAGATCAATGCTTCTGAGATGATGGCCATGGCAAGGTTCTCATATATTGTCTCCTAGAGTACCAGTATATCTCGTAATTCCTAGGCATACTACTTATATACCTCTTATATACCTTGGATCTAGGGGAATGTCTCACCGTCATTGACGGTGACGGAAGACGTCATACGTCACCTGACCGGATCCGACCATCATAGCTTAGATAGTCTGGATATAAAATGCGGAGAAATGCGGGGAAATGGGAGAATTCCGCTCTTAGATTTATTTGCGAAACGGGCTCGCTTGGAGAGAAGAGCCCGTGGGAGTCTGTCATTTATCAGCGTAACTTAGGGGGCGGTACTGCATACGTATGCTAGGGAACCAGTTAGGACAGGAGGATGACTACATGTAACAATGCTAGGATGGTCAAGCGGTGGAATGAAAACCAGCCTTTTTTTTTGCTAATTGCACAGGTCCTCAGAGATATAAACATTGTCCACATATTATTCATTTATCTAATATTTATCTAATGCTTCTAAAAATATCTCCAATCAAAATTATCAATACACCAAAGACACCAAAGAACAAGCAAATCTATATGACAAGAATGGGTAGAGTGGGTATGTGATTCCGGAACATTAAAGCTTCGATGATGGGATAGGAATACTCTCGAATCCTTTCTGCCCGGGCTTACGGTTTTCAACAATAACTTGAAGGCCGCGACGACCACAATAGCCGTCATTGCCCGCAACCCGATCAACGACCTGGAAAGAGCCGCCACCATCATGTCCAGCATCCGGAACCCACACAGTCTCCTGCACGGTTTGACCGGGGACTTCCGTGCGACGGGGGTTGTGCCAAGGCAGACCGACAAGGTGATTACCAAGGTTGTGGAGGAACGAATACAGCCCCTCGAAGCGGCGGGTAATTCCCAGCCAAGAGAGGGTGCGGCGGTCATAAGCGGTCCGCACGAACGGGTTCATGTAGATGCCCGTATCGGTGATTTCGTCGACATTACTTGGCGGGTCTTGGATGTCCGCGTGGATGAGACAGCATTCAGACGCCTCCCAGAAGAGATCGGGCCCGGAGCGGAAGCGTGCTGGGTTGGGGGTTGTAGGCGGCGAGCCTTTTTGGAAGTATTTGGCATCAAATGCCACCATTCCACCCCAACAGCTGCGCACTCGCACTGCGTCTTTGCCGGCCAGCACATCGCTTCGGCTTTCGCCTTTGCCAGATGTAGTGAACCATGGGTAGAAGGGGAGGCCCATGCTGTAACCTTCAAGATCGCGGGTAGCGTATGTGTCATAGAATTTGACGGGGTTATCGAAATCTACGGCGCAGGCTGCACGGTATTGGGCAACGCCGTCTTCGTTGGCGTTTGTGGAGAATAACAGCTGGGGAACTTCGGCAGGGTGGAAGAGGATATCGTTCAGATATAGTAGCTTATCGAATTTCATCTCCGGGTGGTCGGTCAATGGCTGTAGCGCCCGGTTCCGAGCCTGGGCAAGATATTCGATGCGCTTGATTCGCTTTAATCCACCGGGAATGGTTACAGTTGGCATACTCTTCAGGTCCAGGTGCTTTTCGGACACAATTGATTTCTGGCACTGAACTTGCTCCTCTAACGCACGCAATGCGCGCTCTCCCTCCTCGCCGCTGTCGTTCTCATAGATACTCAGGAACACATTGTCAGGCCCAAGCAAATCAATCAACTCCAGAAGCTGTCTCCCCCATTGACCCTGAGCAAGCTTGCCACCACCATCATATAGACTTGCTGCAATAAAGACCTTCTCCTGGCGAGGATTGCCTCGTCCGGGATATGAGCTTTCGAGCATTGATTTTCGGAGTGTAGAGTAATGCGCGGGCAGATGGGTATACGACGGAAAGAGTAGCGAGGTGAAAAGCGCGAGGACAAAGACAATTCCAGCAACGACGGGAAGGTAGCAACAGCGGCGAATACATAAACGTCGGGAACAGCTTGGTCGTGGTTTGCCTGCGAGGGCCGGTCTGGAAGTGTTGTTCAGGCGGCGATAACCTGCTGAGGCCGAAGAGAAGATTCGAGATAGCCAGGGCAGTTGGCGTTCGCCAAATTTAGACGAAGAAGGGACTTGGGCTTCAAAATCGGCCTCATCAAGGTTGAAGGTCCCCTGCGAGTCAATTGAGGATCGTGAGGCGAGCTCCCATTCATCGGGATGGAGTAGTCGTGTAGTCATGGTTGATCGTGTTCCCAAATGGGTATACACCCTGGGGACTATCTTCAACTGCAAATTGATTCAAAACGTGGCCCGTTACAGCCATCATTGATGATAGTGAAAAGCAACCTGTTTGGTGATTTTCCCCGGGCCCGGCCCCATCGAGAACTTACATCATCAATATGATCACGTGCTGTCAGCAAGTAGGTGTACAGCATGGAGCTGAAATGTTTCTGCGCTTCAATGAGGATGATTATAGATAGGGAAATATAACATTGAAGTAAAAGATTAGATTGAGATCATCCTTGTCCATTTGGATAACCCCAGTAGAAAATAAATGCGTAACATAATATTCCGATAGAAGTCCCGGTATGTAGTGACGTAGCTGTAGTCGGGGCACCCATAGACTGCCAATTCTGTTCGCGCCCAGATGAAATCATTTTATCTTTCCGCTCACTCTCTGTGCTCACTTACTTTGTACTCCTCACTTAAACCACCCACCTGCACAAATATCTGTGGTGTGGTGACTGGGCATACTTCATCTGTGATTCTTCCACTGCTTCCCCGCATTCCGCAGCCCACCATGTCGCAATCGCAATTCAAATTTGCCAATTCAGATGCCGAAGTCCCAGGCAATGGTACTCCTCCCCCAGAGTTTACCATCAATGCACCAGCTTCCACAGATATATGGGCCAAGCCACCCTCCACCATCCGCTTCTCAGCCCCAATCTTGTATAAGTCCGTGCCGCTGAAGTCATTCAAGCGGACACGTGTCGCCTTCAATGCGCTTTGGGAGAAGAAATATGACCAGGGCGGCGTGATCCTCGTGCTAAATACCGCCGATGGTGGCCAGAAGTGGGTGAAGAGCGGCATTGAACTCACCCACGGCAGACCCCACCTCAGCGTCGTCGCCAAGGACAACTGGGCGGATTGGAGCTTGTTGCCGGTGCCCTCGGGTGGTGGTGCAGCAACTATTGAGCTGGTCAAAGAAGATGACAATAGTCTGTGGATCTATCTTGTTGAGGGGTTGCAAAAGTCTCCTATCCGTGAGGTCACTTGGGTCTTTGAGGAGGAGAATGTGAAGGACTTCTGGGTTGGTGTCTATGCCGCCCGGCCATCAAGTGAGGGCGGGGAGTTGCCTGTCAACTTCGGTCATTTGGTTATAGACCAGGAATAGATTAGGGGGACTTTGTTACTTATATGCCCCAATAAGTAGATGGCGATGGCCACGGCGAGCAATGATGATATATGACGAATTGGAGAGTTGGGGCGCAATGAAATAAATTAAGACTACTTTTGACCATACATTGTAATGGAGCACAGCCGACCATTTATGCTCTGTCCAGACAGAAATAAAGATGCTGGCTTGCTGCAAACGTACTATGGCTCCACGGAGTTATAGGTCCACCTGTGCATATGTCAAAGGTAACTGACATAGTGCAGATCAGCCGATAGGTGGATGGGGTTCTAGTCAATAAAATTGATTTCTTCCCAGGTTTATTGTTAGATCTTTTTCATAATGGATGATCAGCATGCTGACGCGCTCATGGTTACCAGATGCATTAACGGAGCGATTACTACTAATTTGAATATCCATCGACAAATACATTGTACACATTAAATTACTTTGATTATAGAGTTATGGGGTAGGACTTCAGGACTGTGTCAGATGTCTATATTATTATACTGCTGGAATGTCTACCTATATGTGAACCCTCTTTCTGTTCATGTTCTCAGTTTGATACCAATGCGATAATATCCTATATTTGTATCCTACCCCCTTAGATAGTATAAGCTTACACCTTCCTAATCGGAGTTATCTGATCCTACTATACCTAGTGCAGTGTAATCCCGACAATCGGGTGTATGCGCCGCACGAGCCCTGTTTCGGGTGCCGAGGTCACACCAGTCGCGTGTTAATATGACACTAGTGAAGAAAAGTAAATTAGAGATTCCTTCCATTGCTTCCGTTCTTCTGTCCTTTTTCCAGATTCCCTTTTCACTACTCCGTACTCCGTACCAAATATGTCAAAAGTTGTACATTAATCTAGAACAGAAAATGATATAGCCCCTTGTCAAGTGACTCCGTCATTCTAGCAACTCCGTCGTCATTCTGGCTATGACATGATTTTACCTTAGAGCAGAGTTAACTGATAGCATGTCCAGAGAGTGGAGACATCTCGAGTATATTATGTACATATGTACTCCGTAGTTATGAAGCTACCCTGTTGATAAAAATGAAAGAAATTGAAAACAAATATAAATACTATAACATACCTAGATAGAAACAAATATCAAAAGATCAAACTTTCATCTTATCTGATGATGTGAACCAGGGAAAAAAGTGACTTGGCAGTACCAAAGACTCAGCTCATACCACCAAGTGAACAGATGTATTCCGTGCCCCCCCCTTTGTAACATCAAAGAGTGCCCTGCCCGTACCCGAAACTCCACCTTTTTTTTTTTAATTTTCCTCTCTGACACATCTTTACGTACCCTTTAGGAAAATATACTGGGAAGCACCTGGGTATTTCAACATCCCAGAATGATGAGTGGGCTACCACTGTAACACTGTTTTTTTTAAAATCTTGGTGCATCATCCTGAAATGCTCGAAATGACCTGAAATCGGACCTCAGGCTCTCATCTCACGTCTCTGCCACCACAGACCCCATCAACGTGCATAAGTGCGACCGACGATCGGGCTTGGTGTTGTTTTGCGCAGCAAAATCAAGACTTGCAGGTCCGACATCTTCAAGGCCTGCTTCCCCTTACATTTGGGCGTCTCCCTCCGAAGCACGGCGGATCTACCTATCCGCCAATCTGCCCCATAGGTGCTTCCTGGATCTTTCTTACTTACAATAGCCCTTCATGGGTCGACCCCCGAGGCAAGCGCGCTTCCACAACTTTTTCCATATCTCGCCCCATATTTATTTTCTTCTTGTTCTGGCCTAATCCGGGCTCCGATTCGCTGTTGACATCTCGTGTGTCGTTTCTTTTTCCCCGGTGGATCTGACTGGCTCAGGCTACTTGGCTGAAGAGCGCCGAAATTACTTACTATTAGAGCGGGCTTTCGTCCCTTTTATGTGATACGCCTGCCGCTACTTACGTCTGATGTCGTATGAACTCTTTTTTTTTTTGATGACCTGCTTCCCGCTTAATCGCCGTTTTTAAGATCGCCGTCCTTTGTATATGGTTTCTACCAATCTCAGACAGAACTCTCTTGCCGGTTATTCTTATTCTTATATGGGCACTGTCCATTAGAGAATACTCCTGCTGAAAACGTATACGATCTTGTGGTAACCGTGCATTGGTCACGAGATGCCACTTCTCGACCCACGCTCAGGACCGTCCTACGGCACTATCGAACACGAAGACGCCGGAATGGAGGATGAAAGGGATCAACTGTTGCAGGAAGACTACGATGATGAGGGCCAGTTTAGTGGACTGTCTACACCAGATGAAATGCAGGAGGGAGTCCAAAAGATTGAAGCTATCAATCTGACTTGGACAGCTAAGTCTTTAATGGTGGCCTACATCAGGTTCGTGTGCCTTGCAGTCCCGTGCTTTTGCTTAACCCGTGCTAACTTGGCGCAAAGTATATTCCTCATGGCATTCTGCACGTCGCTGGAAGGCCAGACTGTGATGTCGCTGTCTGCATATGCGACGAGTGCATTCAGTAAACACTCGTTGATATCGACCGTCCTCGTTATCCAAAATGTGGTCAATGGTGAGGCTTTACTACCCCGCTTCAAAGCAATGAGCAGCTGCTAATCGTTACTCGATCTCCAGCTGTTATCAAACCCCCTATGGCTAAGATCGCCGACGTATTCGGTCGCTTCGAGGCTTTCTGTTTGAGCATCCTTATATACGTTCTGGGATATATCCAAATGGCCGGTTCTACCAACGTCCAGACCTACGCATCTGCCCAAATCTTCTACTCCGCTGGCTCGACCGGCTTGCAGATCCTCCAACAAGTTTTCATCGCCGATAGCAGTGACTTGCTGAACCGTGCTTTCCTCGCCCTTCTGCCCGAATTTCCATTTTTGGTTACGGTCTGGCTTGGGCCGACTATTGCGGGCGCGGTGCTGCGCACTAGCTCATGGCGATGGGGTTATGGAATGTGGGCTATTATATTGCCTGCATCCTTCCTGCCACTCGCCCTCACGCTGCTTTTCAACCAACGCAAGGCCCAGAGATTGAATTTGATCAAGAAGCGAACTAGAAAACGAACGGACTTGGTCAGCGTCATGCGTCGGACCTGGTATGATTTGGACGTGGGCGGACTAGCCCTTTTGTCCGCTGCCGTCACATTAATTCTGGTGCCTTTGACTCTTGCGGCCAGTGCAAAGAACGGGTGGAAGAATGTCAGTATTTTGGTCATGATTGCGCTTGGTGTTGCTTGCCTGTGTCTGCTACTGCTCTGGGAGTCTTCACGGAAATTGGCTCCCAAGCCCCTGCTCTCTCTACATCTCCTCAAGCAGAAGACTGCTCTTGCGGGATGTGCGTTAGCGTTCTGGTATTTCAGTAAGTTGATTACATATTCTCTCGACTGTCGAGGTGTCATTGCTAACCTTACGTAGTGGCCTTCTACTTTTCCGTTCAGCCTTATCTCTATTCCTACCTGCAGGTTGTACAGGGGTACGACGTTGCCACTGCGGGGCGCGTCACTCAGACCTTTTCTTTCACCTCAACCATTGCTGCGTTCGGCGTATCACTTCTTATCAAGTATACCCGACGATACCGTGTCTACATTACCATCGGATGTATTGTGTACATGACCGGCCTAGCGCTAATGCTCCTATACCGAGGAGAAGGAGCCTCGCACTTCCAAGTCCTCGGTACACAAATCATGATCGGCATCGGCGGCGGTCTGATTAACGTCCCCGTCCAACTGGGCGTCCAAGCATCCGCCAGCCACCAGGAAGTTGCAGCAGCGACTGCGATGTTCTTAACTTCCATGGAGATGGGCGGTGCAGTCGGTGCTGCTATCTCAGGAGCTGTTTGGTCCTCGGCCATCCCACGCAAGCTTCTCCAATACCTCCCAGAGGAAAGCAAGGGCCAAGCTGCTGAAATTTTCGGCAAGCTGACCACTGCCCTGTCGTACCCAATGGGATCTCCAACTCGCATTGCTATTAACCGTGCATACCAAGAGACCATGAACCGGTTGTTGACATTAGCTGTCATCGCTACCCTCCCCCTCATCCCGTTGAGTCTTCTCATGGTCAACTACAAACTTGACAAGGTAAGTCGCCAAACAGTGCTTTCCGATGATCTCCCCTGACTTGATTCTAGATGGGCTACGGTAGTCCTGAACCCCGGCGCGACCCTGTCCCAATTGAGACAGAGGCAGAACCCAGCACGGATGAAGGGCACCCCAAACGAACCTGAACCCCAGCATTCTTGTGTGCATTCAACGCACACAACAATTACGATGTTATGCATCCTCTTTGTATGGCTTTTTCATTTAACTTTTTTTTTCTATTGCATTTCGATACAGACCAGCAAGCGGCGTTTTCAGTTTTTTGAGCAAGGTACAGCACATCCTCGATATATTCCGTTCACCCGGACTAGACAACGAGCCAGTCCATCATTTGCATTTGGTGTTACTATTTATGTATTCATGCGGTTGGACGTTGGATGTATCTATCTTTCCAAGAGTTTTAACAGTTCAATAGACCTAGATAGGTATCAATCCAGAAAAATTGAATACCCAAACGGTAAAGAAAGACTCGCCCTGCTACGCTACCCTACACATCGTAGTATCCATGTCGACCCGCTGCCATAACCTAAAACCCGGTCAAGCATTATCCGTATACCCCACAGCACTTGGTTTCCATCCATCCAGTAGACTTCCACCGAAACCAAGCGATCATTCCAATCCGGCCGGCTTGCCGCTTAAAGACCCTCGAGCTGTGACATGTTTCTCTCCTGTAGTTACGGCCTAGTGGGTTTCATTTCCCTGCAACGGTTAGAAATAGAGTTAATTCCCCTTTGGTACAATAGACAAGGCACTTTGCCTTATACTAGCACATATCCTGGTCTAGTCCAGCCCAAAACTTCACGCATCGCGGCCTTATATCCACTGCTATCCGTCAATGCGGGAAGGATTCAGATTTGAATTTGACTCTATTACAAATCTCGAAAGGCTAACTAGTTCGCTAACTAGATTTGTAAAGATTGAATAAGCTCTTTTCTTTTCATTTTCCCGGCCCTCCTCTTCTCCCTCCCATCTCATTCCCCCCCCCCAGTCCTGATTCAGCTCATATCCCACGTATATTACCCGTGCATGTACCTGCATATATGCATGCATGCATACCAGATACCGCGTTGGAAGGGCTTGAGGATACATGATATATGGATTGTGTTTACCCAGCACCCCTGGCCTGTGCATGTGCTTACTGTAAATGTATATTGTCCGGATGTACTCTGTATGGAGGACGCACACTACAATATCCAAATATCAAGTCAGCCCTTCTGTTGTTGGCCATTGGCCATCAGCAATATGTCACACGTAGTAATGTGAGTCATCTAACTGGGCAATGACCTCAGCCACGCAGCGAAGGCGACAGACAGTTGTGGAGAGACTGGATCCGAACTACGCTGCCAAGCTGTGATGAGAGCAAGCCACCTACGGATTACGGCGTAGGTAAGAATCAGAGTATGCCGGATTGGATTTGGACTGTGTGATGTGTACCATTGGATGGGATTTTTATTGCATCCATTTAGGTCCTCAGATCTCTCACACATAAAACGGCGGCTTGCAAAAGGGGAGATTTAGGGCCGAGGGGAGACGGGAGACCAGGAACCCGTGAATGGTGAAACGGGATTGAAATTGCGGACTGTTTTTTTTTTATTAACTTGCTTTTGCTTTTTTTTAATTTTTTTTTTTCTTTTGGTTTCTTTCGTGTTACGGGTGATGAGTGAAAGAAATGAGTTGACTCGAGAAGGGAAAAGGGGGTAAATACTCCGGGGGGTAACCTCTCCTTTTGTTCGACATTTTATAAGACGGGGCTTATCTTAGGAGACTTATACTTGGTATTATTGGGGTAATTACTACGTAGGTGGTTTAGTACTTATGTACGGAGTAAAGATGTGAAGATGTAAAGATGTGAAGATGTAAAGATGTGAAGATGTAAAGATGTGAAGATGTGAAGATGTTAGGGGTTTAAACTGTAAGCTGTGAGCTCCCTAAGATTAGAGTCTAGAGAATAGAGAAGAGAGAAGAGAGAATAGAGAATAATCACAGCGCTTAGCCGACAGCGGCTGGCCGTTGATATAGTATTTATAGGAGTCGAAAGAGAGAGATGAGATACTGATACCGTTCTCTTGGCAGTAATATGAATGACATCGACGAGTATCATATTAATCCGATATTATATCATATATATATTATAGAAATGATATAAAAGTACTTTTTTTTCCTCTCTATATAAATCTAAAATATCTTAAATACCCACAGGTTGGTTAATCAAGCGAGAGCTGTACAGACCGTGTATGTTGTATCAAGACTAGCACCGTGTCTAGACTCCATACTCTGCGGGTTGCCCCATTCAATCCAGACCACAGCTTCTTCCTCCCTTTTTGTCTCCCACACTCTTCTTCTCTATCACTCTTACATCAATACTTCTCATTAATTCAAAATGGTCGTCGCTACCATCAAGTACGCTATTCCATTCCGCTTCACTATCCACTCCTCGCCGAGGCGAACCCCCCCCCCCCTCCCTCCTCCAGATCTCATGGCTAACCCCAACCCAGATGTGTCGTGGTGGGGGACGGTGCAGTAGGAAAGACCTGTCTGCTCATCTCATACACAACGAACAAGTTCCCTTCGGAATATGTCCCTACTGTCTTTGACAACTACGCCGTGACCGTGATGTAAGTCATCCTCCGAAGAACCCCCCTCCCCCGAGAAAAAAAAAATTATACGTCAGTCTAGCCTCAAAGAAACACTTCTAACCCATCGCTCTCTAAATTCAGGATTGGCGATGAGCCTTACACTCTGGGACTGTTTGATACCGCCGGTCAAGAGGATTACGACCGCCTGCGCCCGCTCTCTTACCCGCAGACTGACGTGTTCTTGGTCTGTTTCTCCGTCACTTCACCTGCCTCATTTGAAAACGTCCGCGAAAAGTGGTTCCCCGAAGTTCACCACCACTGCCCCGGTGTCCCCTGCCTCATCGTCGGTACTCAGACCGATTTGCGCGACGACGCCGGAGTCCGGGATAAGCTCGCCCGTCAGAAGATGTCTCCCATCCGCAAGGAAGACGGTGACCGGATGGCTAAGGAACTTGGCGCTGTTAAGTACGTCGAGTGTTCCGCTCTGACACAGTACAAGCTGAAGGACGTCTTTGATGAGGTACACCGAATCTTCCACATTTTTTGCTGCCCGATATCTCCACACCGCCACTGACACGTTATTCTTTCTACTTTCTAGGCTATTGTCGCGGCACTTGAACCCGCGCCCAAGAAGAAGTCAAGGGGATGCCGCTTGCTGTGAACTAATCCTTCACGGACTTATCGCAACAGGTTGGTCCGAGTGCGACGGATTGCACTTGGGTTGATGCCTAGTTGACGCGCGCCTCGAAGCAGCTACGATGGAATGAACCTGTTTATTTCTCTTTTTCTACTTTTTCACGTTCGATTGGGCGGCAAATATTTCTGGCTGGACTGGTTTTCTGGGATATCCAAAATTCAGCGACAAAAAAAAGTGGAGTGTGGTCTTGTATTATGGCTAGCGATGCTATCTGAAGCGTTCCATATCTACGTTTTCCAGTTGAAAATGGCTTCTGTGCTTTTTCTTGATCCCCTTTTCTCTTATTTTGTCTCTGTTCGCATATCCCGGTTCGAGCTCTAGCCTCTCTAATTTGCTGCGTCCCTTTTTTTGGTTATCTACCTCTGTTTCTTTTCTTCTTGCTTCGCCCGGCTGCGTCTATCTGCCGTCTTCAACGACCTCGTCTCGAGTTACTTTTGGTACTCATCTCTTCTCACCTTACAATTTCTCCGATCCTCCACCCTCATTCTTCTCCTTCACGAACTACAGCGACAGCCATTTTGATCTTCTTCTTCCCTTTTTGTCGCCTCGACTACACTCCCCGCATCCGACCTATTTCCTTCTCCGCACCCGGCTCTTTCACCTCTTGGACCGTCTCTCTCGGCGTTGGACGTCAGGGCGTCGTGTTTTGGCTTTTGGCTGGTGGACGATTTCCGTCTCTGTGATCACCCCATATCCCCTGTCGTTTTTCCTTTCTCACGTGCTATTTATGGACCCAGCTTTGCGACCACCCCCGGACTATGAATTTGAGCTTGCTGTACCCTTCTCTTGCAGATCCGGCTTCTTCTCTGCGTCGTTTTTCTGCCTCTATTCCAATCTGATCTACTGTCGCCATTACTCTCTACGCGCGCTCTCTTGATACAAGCATCTCCGTTTATGTTCTTTCTGCGTTTGATCTCTTGCAGTCTTTCGAGTTATGTCTCACTGAAGAGCAACGTTGTTTCTGGGTCTTAGAAAGTCGCAGATAATGGACTCCAATTCAACCAGTTCTATAAAGCCATTTTGGGGTTGAAAGTGTATCAGCTTGTAGCATTTTGATATTGTGTCTCTTAAAGTTGCCTCCCGAGGTTAAGTGAAGACTGATATCACAGGCTAAATGAGCTCACTCGAGCTTCTACTGTGTCACGACATCACTCCAGTTACAGGCACCAAGAGATCTCTTTGAAAGAAAGTATACAATGCCATTTATTCTTCATTTCATTCCACATGGATCGCGTAGATCTATCCAAAAAGAACTCAAAGCTCATCCTTACCCTCATTCCCCTCCTTCTGCTGAGCTTCCTCCTTCTCCATCCATCCATACCACCCACCAAGCTCCTCATCAACACCAGACTTAACAAGACTAGTAATAATCTCAAAAGCAACCTGCGCCGCCGCAAGAGCAGTAGTCTCCCCCTTATTATCATAAGCCGGCGAAACCTCCACAATATCCGCCCCAACAATGTTCAACTTCTCCAACCCGCGCAGAATCCGAATAAACTCACGCGTAGTCCAACCACCAGGCTCAGGCGTCCCCGTTCCCGGCGCTGTAGAGGGATCCAACACATCAATATCAACAGAAAGATAAACAGGCTGCTCAGGATCAAGTCCCGTACGAGCAATAATCGTCTCAACAACACCCATAGGCCCAAGCTCATCAATATCATCCGCATGAACCCGAATAAATCCCTGCTCAGGCCCGGGATTCGTATAATCCCCAGCATCAACACCAGTAAGCCGAGTCCGCAATCCAGCATGCGCAGACGTAGAATTACAAATAAGCCCCTCCCGACTGGCCTTGTGGAAGAACGACCCGTGGTTAAACTGAGTCTGCTCCGACTGCCAGTACGCGCTGTACCGCACGGGATTCCAGGTGTCCAGGTGCGCGTCGAAGTGCACGACTGTGATCGGCTTCTGGTAGATCTGGTGCAGAGCCCGCAGTGCTGGCAGCGCAACGCTGTGGTCGCCGCCAAGCGTCACGAGCTTGGGGTGCTTCGCGCCGATCCCGTTCGCCTTCGGTGCTTTGTTCGCGATGCTGCGCGTCCCGAGCTCAAGGAACGCTTCGTACATCTGGCGCTCGGCGAGCCCGTTGTCGAACGGGGTGATCGGGATGTCGCCGCAGTCTGTGATCTTAGCCCACGATTGGTAGGGGTTCAGCCCCGCACGCGTGTTGTAGCTTGTTGCGGCCATTTGGCGCGCGCTCGCGGCGCGGATGGCGCGCGGTCCGAAGCGGGCTCCTGTGCGGGTTTTCTCAGTTCTGTGTTTCTTTGGGTTTGCTTTGTATGCTTGGATGTCCTGGTGGGGTGGGCGACGGGGATTAGAAAGGGTTGCTGTTCGTACCTGGTCGGTAGCTGACAGCTGTATCGAACGGCGCGCCAATAATGGCAATGTCGTAGTGCTCATCGGGCTCGACGAGGCACTTGACTGGCTTCAGGTGAGCGAAGCTAGCAATGCCGGAGAAGGACCACTGGATATGTACATGTTAGGAATCGTTTGAACCTCATTTCCTGGATCTTGTACTATACCTCCTGGTCCCACTTCTTAAGTAATTCCGCTCGCTCATGTTCGGGAACTACTTCGCCGTTATCGTGGTGCGCGCAAGAGGCCGCGGAACCGGCCAAAGCCAGTGTAAGGAAGGTTTTCCAAGCAGGCATGGCTAAAGTTATTGGGATGAAGAGTAAAAGGTAAGTTTCGGAAATGAAGATATTTATTTCTACATATCTCTGTCTCGTCAAGTTTCCTGAAACAGCAGTATTGTAAAGGGAAAGACAAACAGATAGGGTTGTCCCGATCGTGCAGACTTTCCCTTCTTGGTTTTGGCCCGCTTTTCGGTTTTCTTTCTTTTGACAACTCCTCCGATAGCTTTGATAGCTTTGATACAAAGCTATTATGCAATGCGGCGAGTTGTTGTAACTGGTCTTGGAGCGGTAACACCGCTTGGTGTAGGTGAGTTGCTTCTTTTTTTTTGTTTTTGTTGCTCTGTTGGCATTGATAGCTCCAAGGTCGTCCTTGGAGCCCACCTGGGGAAGTTATCGGGTACAATGCATCCAATTACGCAATTCCACAATTCCATCTGTTAGCATGTTAATCCCTGCGAGTGCGCTCTACCCATGTCTGATTATCCGGGAGTACATGCGTGATATCCGATATCCCCAGACATGGACTCTCGAGCTCCCTCTACGTTCCCCACTTCCTACTCCGGAAGGGGAAGGTCGTGGCAGCCAATGACAGAGAGCAAACAGACCAGTGCGGAACACTTGGCGATAAGAGACAGTACCCGCTGTATACATACCGGGCTTCGTACTTTGGTGGTTGGAATTTGTGAATGCTAGTGTGACTAACACCGAGCTTTGCTGCAGGCATTCGGCGTACATGGAAACGCTTGCTAGATGGCCATTGCGGAGTTCTTAATGTGAGAGATCGCGATGAACGCTTCGCTGAGCAGCCCTGTCAAGTTGCTGCTGTTGTGCCACAGGGCAGTCGCGAGAATGGGGGTTGGACTGCGTCGGAATGGTTGAGTCGGGTTGTATGTTTTTTTCTCAACTACCTTCGCTTTGTGATTTGTGTTTTATTTGCAATGCTGATACTATGGGGGCGGATAGGAAGAGCGGAAGATGGCTTTGTTTGCACAGTATGCCATGGTGGCGACAGAAGAGGCCCTTCAAGATGCAGACTGGAAACCCGAGCCTTTTGAGCAGAGAGAGGTGACAGTATGTGTGGGAATATGTGCTGATTTGACGGCTATACTAACTCTTTTGATAGGGAGTCTGCCTGGGCTCGGGCATTGGGAACTTTGATGAAATCTATAACACAGTTATTGCCTACGACAAGGGGGTAAGGTTCTTCTATCAGATATGATATAGGGGAGCCTATAACTAAATTGTTGCACAGGGGTACAAAAAGGTCAATCCGCTGTTCGTGCCAAAGCTACTTATCAACCTTGGCGCTGGGCACATTTCCATGAAGTACGGGTTCATGGGCCCGAGCCATTCCGCAACTACGGCTTGCACTACTGGTGCCCATTCCATTGGCGATGCAGCTCGATTCATTGCCTGCGGTGACGCCGATGTGATGGTCGCTGGTGGCGCGGAGTCATGTATCCATCCTTTGGCCATTGGCGGCTTTGCGCGTGCAAGAAGTCTATCGACAGGATTTAACGACACTCCAGAGAAGGCATCGCGGCCATTCGATGCCGACCGTGCAGGATTCGTGGTCGGCGAAGGCGCAGCTGTGATGATTCTTGAGGTATGTGTCCTGCCTATTATGTGCGTACTAAAAACCTGATACTGATCTCTGAAATATAGGAGCTAGAACATGCCCTTGCAAGAGGGGCGCGGATCTATGCGGAACTCAAGGGATATGGCTGCTCCAGCGACGCACACCATATGACCTCGCCTAAGGAAAATGGTGAAGGTGCATTTATGGCTATGAAAAAGGCACTTAAGCAAGCCCAGTTACGCCCTGCTGCGGTTGACTATGTCAATGCACATGCGACTTCGACCATTGTCGGTGACGCTGCTGAGAATGCTGCTATTAAAGCGCTTTTACTTGGCCCTGATGGCAAAGATAAGGCTGCTGATGTGAACGTTAGCAGCACAAAAGGTGCCATCGGTCATCTGCTTGGGGGTGCTGGTGCTATAGAAGCTTTGATCAGCGTACTTGCAATCCATGAGGTAAGTCGCAGTTGAGCACTTTAACTACTGACCTAGTGCGTGTGCTAATAAGGAACAGAATACTATGCCGCCTACTATCAATCTAGACCGCTTGGCTGATGGGTTTGATTGCAACTATGCGCCGAAAGATCCCCAGTCACGACAGATTGATGTTGCCTTGACGAATAGCTTTGGCTTTGGTGGCACAAACAGTAGCCTTTGCTTTGCAAATTATTCATGATCTTTGTTTCTAATACCTGTGTACGATATTGTATGATATTTTTTGTTCAGACTGCAACTATGCGTGTTCTTAGGACCCTGATTTGCCTAGAAAGATTCGCTGCCTGATTGATCTCATTGACCAACAAGGTACTATATTAAGAGATAGATTGAAAGAATACAAACACACTCACCCATTGGCCATTCTCAACAATAAACTGAAAATGTTACACTCAAAGTACAATAGATGCCAAAATGCCCTATTCAATAGATCAATAGATGGCACGTGACTTATCCTAATGCGGAGCCCCAGCCCGACCTTGACTCCGGAGACCGAACTCATTCCTTGATAAACACCCTCCACGCCATTTCAAAGGCTTTCCGAGTGACAAGAAAGCGTTCTGTCTCTCGGTACTCTTTCAGTTTGCGCTCACCATGGCGAACAATGGTGACCCCGGTCAAGGTAAGCAATACCTGTTCCTGTCAAAAGCGCAAAACACCTAGGATTCTTTGACATCAAACTCGGCGCATCTAAAATCTATGAATGGTCTGACTAATTCCATGTTTGTTGACAGGACGGGGAAGTCTGGTTGATGCGTCCGGGTACAGCTTTACGGACAAGGATACCAAACCCGGAAAGATCAAGGTGAAGAAGACGTCCAAGGCGTCCACTAAGAAGAAAGCAGATGGTACAGCTTCCCGGGGCTTGTTTTCAAGGGTATTGATGATACTAACAAGCACATAGAGGCCAAAGATGGCCCCATCGATACATCCCCTACCGCCTCTCCGCTCCCCACCCTTGACAGCAAAGTCGTCGGCGTGTTCCCGACCGGCAAGCCGCGTGAAGATGATCTTCTCGAGACCGTAATTTGCAAGCATTGCAAGCGGCCCACCCTCAAGCAAACCGCAGCGGATCATGTCCGCGGCTGCTTGAAGGCCAAGCAGGAGAAGGCACGCAAGAAGAAGGAAGCCCGCGACGCGGCCAATCGCCTGAAGGCCGGTGACGATAGAGATGATGACGGCCCCGACAAGGCTGACGGAGAAACCCACAACATGGGCCAGAAGAGCGCCAAGAAAAGCGCGACTAAGGGTACCGAGGACAGTAACAAGAAGGGCAAGAAGCGCAAGGCCGATGAGGACGACGGCAAGGAGTCAAAGAAAAAGAAGAAGAAGGACGAGCCCAAACAAAAGACAGCCAAGCCGAAGGGCCCTGTCGATGTCGAGAAACAGTGTGGTGTTACTCTTCCCAACGGCGCGCAGTGCGCTCGTTCCTTGACCTGCAAGAGCCATTCAATGGGTGCCAAGCGCTCAGTTCCTGGCCGTACACTGCCGTATGATATGCTTCTCCAGCAGTATCAGAAAAAGAACCAGGCTCGCCAGCAGAGTAAGTTTAGCATTATCTTGTTTATGCTCACTATAGATCACGAGCTGACTAACACGGCCGAACCACAGAGGCTGCTATCGATGCCAACGCTCCTCTGCAAGAAGATATCGAGAACACGGGTCCTATTGACTCAGACGAAGAAAGAGACGCCGTAATGGCTGCCATTTCCCGTTCTGCGCCCCTGCCCCTTGTTCGCCATCCCATCATCACCACCAAGTCGAAGTACCGATATGTCCGCATCAAGGAGCAGATGTCTCATGCCATGGGAGTTCGGAACGGTGGTGGACTTTTTTCCAATGACGATAGCCAGCCCCTTTTTGGTGGCATTCTTTTCTCGACTGTCGCAGCCGATTTGGACTCATCCTCATCCGTTGACGCCAATGGGGAAGCTGATATCTCCGCTGGTGGAATAGATGTAGGCAAGAGACCCGCTGTCCCAGGTAACCGCAAAACTCCGGTCACTGGAGCCTCTTGATTGGCATGTCAGTGGACTTTCGCATATCAGGCGATGATTTATGACGACTTTTGCTTTCGTTTGCAGTTGGGTTTGGGCTTTTACTGTGTGTACTGGATACTGGATGCTGGCGTTCATGGGTGCAGGAGGATTATTGGCCATCGCACCATTCTTCTTCGATTTCTTCGCATCTTTTTATTCTTCGATTTCCCTGGATAGGCCATGGGTACAGGCTGGTTCTGTCTGCTTTGAAAGGTGACGATATGATACCCCGGCTGGCGTGATATGTACATTTGAAGCTTCGAAAGTGGTTGCAATTGAATACTTTCCACATTATTGAATTCTGTCTGATATCTCTGTACGCACATATACTATATGCACTCATGTAGGATATTCCAATGAATGCGCTATTGATGTAGGATCACCTACTTAGCTGAAGCTATTCAGATTACGTTATGTATGCCTGAGGCATCAGGACATCTCTGGTTCATTCCGTTCGCCGATCATGCATTGTCTTTGAAACCTGACAGCATGAGCAAAGCGAGCCATACTAGTATGACCCTTATCTGATCCTCTTCATTCATTCTCTCCCACCTGCAGCTAAAAAGCGTCTGGTTTATATTGTCGTGATTGCGGGCGAGCGCCCTTCGCATTTGCTAGCACTCCACCACCAAGCTCTACGAGTCTTATTGATCGCAACTCATCCCCTTCTCACCTCTTGAGGAAGCCCGAGTCTTCCAGACTCATTCTTGAGTTTCTCATACCATAAACCCCGCCCTCTGAAACTTCGTTCCTTCGCAATGGGCCACGCTGTACCCGATCTAGACACGATAGGCATCAAAGCCGACCATGAACTAGCTGATCAGTTTCGCCGCGAAGTCGCCAAACTCCTCGGGCGCAACAACCTCAACTTCCCCGGAGCACAACCCGTCAGCTTCTCGTCACGGCACCTCAGCGAACTGCAGCGGGAGGACTACTTTGTCTGCGAAAAGACTGATGGCATCCGCTGTTTAATGTACTTTGCGCGCGGAGATCCCGACTCCGACATGCCAGAGATTCACTACCTGATCGATCGCAAGAATGACTACCGCTACGTACCCGGCCTGCACTTCCCCCTGCCAAACGACGAAAGTTTTCAAGGATTCCACGTCGACACCCTAGTTGACGGCGAGCTTGTCAACGACACCTACGAGGATGGAACCACCCAGCTGAAATATCTGGTCTTTGACTGTCTGGTGCTGGACGGACAAAGCTTGATGCATCGTACCCTGGATAAGCGTCTGGCATACTTCAAAGAAAAGGTGCTCAGGCCATACAATGCCATGTACCGCAAATTCCCAGAGGAGAAAAACCACCGCCCCTTTGCAGTCGAGGACAAGTCCACGCAATTCAGTTACGGTATTGAGATGATGTTCCGCGAAATTATCCCCAAGGTCAAGCGCATTCACGGTAACGACGGTCTCATCTTTACTTGCCGCAGTACTCCATACCGCATTGGCACCGACGAACACATCCTCAAATGGAAGCCACCCCAAGAGAACACCGTTGATTTCCGTATGCGCCTCGAGTTTCCGACGCTCGAACCAGATACAGAGGATGAATCTGAGGGTATCACCCAGCCCTACGTGGACTACGACGCTATCCCGACCTGTCACCTGTTTGTCATGCTCAGTGCTGGCGAGTACCGTCTCTTTGGAGAGATGTTTGTTGAGCCCAAGGAATGGGAAGATCTCAAAGCCCTGCGCATTCCTCTTGATGACACTATCGTTGAGTGTGCCAAAGATACGGAAGGACGCTGGCGCTTCTACCGTATTCGCGATGACAAGAACGATGCAAATCACATCTCCACTGTTGAGAAGGTTCTTGAAAGTATCGAGGACCGCGTCACCGAAGAGGATCTCATCCGCCTTGCACCCATTATTAAAGCAGCTTGGAAGCAGCGCCAGCACAACATGGCCGCCGGGGACGAGGAGAAAAAACGCAGAACCCAGGCTCTGCCACCATCAGTGAATCCGAATGGTGTCAAAAGGAAGTTTGAAGGGTCATGAGAAAGACGTACATAGCCTTTTGGCTGAGACATATGGTTTCTTCCTCGGCTTCTCTTCGTCTGTAATTCATTGCAAGGCGCTTGGCGTTGGTTTGGGCTTTGTATTTTATCTACAAGATCATGGCATGGCAACATGGAAGGCGATGCTAATCCCGAAAACAGGAGACGGTGTTTATGGCATTATCATTTGGATTGGTTCAAGCAATGAAAAGATTTATCCTCCCTCTTGTAATGTACTCTTTGGATCTTCACGCAAATGTATATCCAAGTTCTTTCTGTATAGACTCGGGCGCCCCGATGCGGAATAGATTACGTAACAATCTCCCAGTTTGCTCCCTTTCCCGCATCACTTCCCCATCACCAAGTGACCACAGAATCTGCTCGATTCCATCATTCCCATCTCTGATATTGCTTCAGTCCCTACTGCCAGTCCGACAAGATGGGCGTCCGAGATTCCCACGGGGAGACGACGGGGACGCCCGACCCTGTTGACAAGGGGTTCGCCACACTCAACACCATCAGGTATGTCGCTTTTTATGTCTGGAATAATTAGCCTTAGGGCTTTTTAGGTCTACTTTTATCGGTCGCAAGTGCTAACTGGCCTCATAGAATCGGTGTGAAGGCCATGGTGCAAAAGGTTCGTTTTGACCCTGTGGTCGCAGATTTTGGTGGTTAAATCACGTGATTATCAATCAGCGTGGTTAAACCAGTTTGGGCTTTGATACTGACTATTCCATACAGGATGGAGAACTGCGAAAAGCTGAGATTTTGTCTATTAGACAACGGAAGGATGGCCCTTCTTTTTAGTATGTTCGCCTGCGTCGGTATTATGTCTATCCTTCTTGAATTGGTGCTGATATACATCTCAGCGTACACTATGTCGATTTCAACAAGCGTCTTGATGGTAAGTTCCCACTCCAGCAAGTGTATCGGTTCATATTGAACATGTGCTGACGTATGTCCCCAGAATGGGTTGCGGCTGCTCGTATCGATCTCTCTCAAGAAGTTGAATGGCCCCAGCCAGACAAGGCTGATAAGAAGAAGACTGCTGCTGCAAGCAAAGCGGCGCCTAGCAAGAATGTGAGTGCCAATAAGCGTGTCCGGGCTGACAGCCGCGATTTGTCACAAACACCCGATATCCTGGGCGGCAAGAACGTGAATGTCGGCAAGATATCACGGCCCTCCAAGGCTGGAGGGAAAGAAAACCTCGGTGCCGATACACCTGGAGGAGACACCTCGATGTTCCCATCTGCAGCCGTATCAACAGTTGGCACGCCAAAGGCCACCGAGTCAGAAGATTTCGAGATGGCAGATGCTGCAGCGGAAAGCAAATCACTAAAAGAAGATCAAGTCCAAACAGCAACGGGCGAGGTTATTACACGAGGAGAGGAAATCGAACGACTCCGCACTGGTGGTAGTATGACACAGAACCCGACGGAGATCCATCGTGTGCGAAACTTGACCCGTCTCCAGATGGGCAAGTACGACGTCGAGCCGTGGTACTTTTCACCGTACCCGGATTCCTTCTCAGACGTCGACCTGGTTTACATCGACGAATTCTGCCTCAGCTACTTCGATAACAAGCGTGCCTTTGAGCGCCATCGCGCAAAATGCACATTGACCCACCCACCAGGTAATGAGATCTACCGCGATGACTACATCTCCTTCTTTGAAGTCGACGGCCGTCGCCAGCGCACCTGGTGCCGGAACTTGTGTCTCCTGAGTAAGCTCTTCCTCGACCACAAGACGCTTTACTACGATGTCGACCCGTTCCTGTTCTACTGCATGACCACTCGCGACGAGACCGGCTGCCATTTTGTCGGCTATTTCTCCAAGGAGAAGGACTCTGCTGAAGGGTATAACCTGGCGTGTATTATGACTTTGCCACAGTACCAGCGTCGGGGTTTCGGCCGTCTGCTCATCTCGTTCAGCTACGAGCTCAGCAAGCGCGAAGGCAAGCTCGGCTCCCCCGAGAAGCCACTCAGTGATCTGGGTCTACTTGGTTATCGACAGTACTGGCGCGAGACGTTAGTAGAGTTATTGATCGAGCCAAACCGAGAGGCTATAAGTGAGAACGAGCTCGCGGTGCTCACTTCAATGACTGAGAAGGATGTTCATGAAACTCTGGTTGTATTCAACATGCTCCGTTACCACGTAAGTCTAATCCTCCACGTGTGCACTGCACTGCAGCACATACGATGCCGTATGATTTACTAACTCTCTTTGCAGAAGGGTAACTGGGTCATTGTACTAACGGACCACGTCGTGGAGGAGCATGAGAAGCGTCTCAAGAAGGAGGAGATCAAGGGCGCGCGCAAAATTGATCCCGCCCGTCTCCAGTGGAAGCCTCCCGTCTTCGCTGCTTCCAGCCGGACCTGGAACTGGTGAGGGGAGGTTTTCTGCTTACTTTCTTTTTATTCAAGTTCTTGCGAGCTGTTTTCTTTTTTTTTTTTTTTGAAATATGCGTGGCTATCTAATGGATGTTCGGGCTTTGTTCTCTAGGGCGTTATGGATGTCCAAACTATGGTCATCCCCAGACTTGTGGTATCACAGATGCCACCATGTCTGTGTTAATTCGGTTGTTTTGACATTGCAGTTGATCTGGGCGGCGTATTCGAGGGACTGGGCGTTTTATCTTGAGCCTTATAAGGGCTTTCCTCGGTTGATACCTATCATTTATGTAAATTATTTAACTCCCTTCTGCTTTTGCTTCTGAAACTGTTTTTAATTAGAAGCCTTTTATTACTCGGAATATCAAATCGCCATAGGGCACATTGAGTATGCGATCCCAGCCATATAAAACAGCCCAATAAGATACCGAACACTGAAGGCAACCTCTCTACAACCAACCAGAGCACCTCATATTTCCACACTTAGCTCGGGTATGAAGCATACAACACCCCCCATATCACCACCGAAATTCCCCGCAGTAATCCTATAGCATAGATCTTTCCCCCAAACGCCCAAAGAAAAGCTCCATAACCCCCGGTGGTTATCCGTTCCCAGTCCAGCGGCTTTTGATATGACGGTACTGCCCCATAGATATTTCCATAGCCAGCATTACTTGACAGCGAGTGCAAGGATCCACCTACCTATTGTAGCCGGGCTACAGGCTCATTCAAGTGGGACAACCCTCTCTGCCTTTTGATTTGTTTGTAAAAATGGACGAAGCGCATGGTTTTAATCAAGAGTCTGGTAGTTCGGTGTTATGTATCGGAGGGTCGAAGGAATGGACCCAGCCGAAATGCAGGCTCTGGGGTGTTTGAGGTCGCAGGTTCTCGTCACGGTCTTGGATGCGTGCTTCTTTCCCTATAACCTATAATGTACAGTTAGTCAATGGCCTAAATAAAGCATTAGTTGAGCTCTTGGTCGTGATCATGACCCGTGACCTTCAGTTGGGCATTTCGCTGGGATAAAGCCTAGTGCGAAGGTCGCAACGCTTTGGAGAGCAAGATTGTTGGAGTTTGACGGGGTCTAACGAGGGAGTCGGTGGGTGACAGTGTGGTAGTTACGACACTGTCGCTTCCTGGGTGGATTTGCTTGAGATTGAGCACTCTGTGGAGTAGTACATTAACGGGGTATACATGTTTTGGGGATGAGGGACACAGCAGCAAGCCAGCCTTCTTCGCCTACATTGAGAGCTGGAAACTACGTTTACGATGATAAGGAACATTGAGTTGTGTAACAATAGAATTCGCTTGGTAAGTATCGGTGCGGATTTGCTGAATACTCATCAACATGAGGCAATGTGATACTGCTCGGTCAGAACAAGCATGCACCACTAGGGCAATGATCGCACAAACAGGACGTTAAATCGGCAGACGATGGTCATCCACACATGAAAAGCCAAAAGAAAGGCCGCAGTCCTGAATGGGTCGAGGGAGGGGACACAATAGGCGAGAAATTGAAAATCACAAGTACATGAGAAACGCGAATGCGTGAAGGGGGTAGAGGAAGGATCTGAATTGTGGGCCCAACTCTAGAGAAGAGTAACAGAGTGGGTAATGGCAACAAGAGTCGAAAACAAATGTTGATTAGGAGTTCGCGAGAATGACCCCTAGTTCTCGCCTCCGAGACAAGATGAACCAGAAAGAAGATACCGAAAACGCTTTGAGATAAACCATATGCTTGCAAGACTAAAACTTCTTAACGAGAAGTGGAGGGTTCTGGGCTCCAGCCCGTCCGCTGACGGTGTTGTTGTCGTGGGGCGGTGTTACAGGTAGGCTTCTTGTTGCCACCACCAGAAACTTCACCAGACTTGTTGTTGATTGACTTGCGGGGTCTGACATTGGTATTGGTATTGCGGCCTCGAGGTGGACCAGCCTTGCGTTGGATGAGGACAACTTTTGGTTCAGACCCGCCTGGAAGGAAAACCGAAGCGCGAGTATTCCCATGACTGTCCCGATCATTGTGTCCAACAAGGAACGGGTGAATGCTCTGCGCTTGCACCGGCTTGAAGTTCTTCCCACGGGTTCGCTCTGATGGACGAGTTGCGCTCCAAGAATTCTGGGGCGCCATATTCGGCACACGAACGGCAGGCAGAGAGCCAGGCTCGCGGTCTTCAAACATCTCATCCTGTTCATTGACTTGTCGAACGGCGAAATCGCCATCGCCAGCCTGTGAATCAACCTTGGTTTGAGGGATGGAAACAGCTACGGCAGTAGCGTGAACAGGGAGAGGCTCCTTAGTAGCTGAGGTCACAGCTAAGACACTCTTCTTCTGCGTAGGAGTGGTCTTACCAAAGAGGCCGTTGATCTTGTCCTGCCACGACAGCGCAGTGGAAGAAGGAGGCACCACGTTACGCGGTGGCGCAGCTGCCATAGAAGCAAATGTTGGCGGTGGCACCGGGGCAACAATAGCCTTGGGAGGAAGCTTAACAACTGGCTTGGGAGGCTTAGGCGCCGGAATATTAACGTGGGGTCGCTTCGCATCTCCACAATAAGCAGGGTGGCTAACTTCCTCAGGAGGAGGAGGCGAAGGACTGCTGCGCTCCTTCTCGGCAACCTGGCGCTTCGACTGTTCAGATGCCGGGGGAAAGAATCGGGAGCTCCGGGTAGAAACATTGCCGGCTGGACGAACACCGATGTCAGACACGTTCAGGCTATCCATAGGAGTATCAAGACTCGTAAGGGGGTTGGATTGCTGGTTTGCAGCCGCCTTGGCCTTGGCGATATCTTCGTCATTGTTGATGACCCTTTCCGTGACCCGGGTGACGACTCGTCTGCCGTCTTCAGTGGCACGGGTCTTCTTCCAAGTCTCAGTGAAAACCACGGGCGCAGGTGGCGGGGCTGGGGCTCCCTTCTGTCTGTCATTAAGTCGCTTCAGGAATTCCTTCGCATTCTGAGATTCCTTTTCCAAGGCGTTCTCGTGGAAGTTATTCCAGTCGCTGATGGCACGAACATTCCGTGCGCTCGGCGGTCCGATTGGGTTGGGGCGTCCAATTGGATTGAGGGTTTCATATGAGGGGTGACGTGCCTCAGGTGACGGCAAAGAATCAGTTGGCTCCTTAGGAGCAGAGAACTTTGGAGGTGTAGGCATATTTGACGAATCCAAGCCGAGTTGGCCTAGAGGGTTTTCACGTGATGCAAAAGTCCCCAGAGGTTGGTCAAAGATGCCGTTACCAAGAGTTGGAGTGCGGTCACTGCCAAACGGTTTCCACAGGTTTTTGGCAGATGTAGAAGGCACAGCGATATTGGGATGAGACCACGGCGAAGTAGAAGCCAAATTGCCTTGCCACTGAGTACCGTTCTCGTCGAGCTTTGGATCAGATGCCTTGCTCTGGACGGGTGATTGAGGTTCAGTATTGAAGTGTGAGGCAGAGTCACGATGGGGTTCTTGGTGGGGTGATGAGACACGTCGGTTGAGATGTTTGCTCTCAGATGTCCGGTCATGCGCACCAACGAGTTTCTTGACAGAGTCGGGATGATGCACTTTCATCATACCATACTGCTTTGGTTCCCGATTGGGTTCTGGCACAGGAGGTTTGGGGGGTGAAGAAATAGAGTGGATGGGTTGGATAGGAAGTTGGGAAGGGGTTTGGGGAGGATGAAGAGTGTGAGAGTGAGGTTGAGGTTGAGGTTGAGGTTGAAGAGAGGAGGGGGGGTTGCGCGTTTCGGGAGCTTTCTTCTCTGGCGCAGGGCCCATAGCCGCGAGACGTTGCCTAATCCTCTCCTTTTTAGCCGCTTCCTCTTTTTCCTCTTGCTCAATTCTTCGCTGCCTCGCCTCTAGACGTTTCTCCTTCATAATACGCTCTTGTAGAGCAACAGGGTCCTCCTGGGGTTCTTGTGGAACTGGAGGAACCGTTGCCTGAGTCTCCACAGGAGACATACCTACATCAACAGCTGGACGTGTTGTACCATTTGGACCAGACGGAATGTCATCTTTGCCATGGTGCTGCTCGTGACCCACTATTGTTGAATCACCCAGACCGTTCACTTGGGAACCTCTTCGGGCATCATTGTATCTCGGTGGGGGATCAAATCGGCCAACTGACATCCTACGGCCAAATCCTCCGCTTCCTCCGCTCACGTTGGATGATGTGCGACGACGACCACCCCAGCCCATACCATCCTGATGACTAGATCTGTGCGTCTGGAATGCAGCAGATGGCTCTGCTGGTCCACTAGGATGATCGTTGGGCCTCTGTAAAACCGCAGGAGCACGGGGGTGTTGGTCATGACGCCAAGATCCTCTCCTGGTTTCTGCCACCGGCTCGTACTGGGAAGATCGAGGATTGAAAAGCTGAGGCAAATCTGATTGATCTTTCCATGCACGGTTGAAATCATCCGCTGCAATCTCCTTGGGTGGTGCCACTGGGGCATGATGGCCGTCATCTCCCCGGGGGTATCTCACGGGCATACGCTGTTGGTGAGGCTGAACCGGGACATTGACTGGAGACACTTTTTCGACAGGAGGCAGAGCGGCCCAAGGGGATTTGGATGGCGGTGCTGGGCTTGTGGAGCTAGATGGAACTTTGTCATTGGTACCGTTAGAAGAAGCACTCGCGGTTCTCGCTTGCCGTTCAGCGTTCGCTCCAACTTTGAGTACCATAGCACGGGACCCCATTGATGCAGATGGCTTCGGCGCAACCTTGACAGCCTCCTTCAGGATGCTTGGTTCTGCGGGCGGTAGCTCTTTTTCTTTAGGCTGCCGATGGATAGGAGCTGGCGGGGGTTCAGTGTGAGGTTGAGTGAGATTGACCTTCGTTCCATCTGTCCACTCAATCGTTTCAGGGGCCCAATCATCTTCGTCGTCGTCAATATCCGCCCACTTTGCTTCGGAGCTAACAGCCCCATCTTCTTGGATACGAGAAGTCATATGAATTCCGTATTGTTGTTTCAGTTCTTCATCAGTCAAGTGTTTCGGAGGAGCGGGCACAACAGCTATACAAATATCAATGTCAGTTTAAGTGCTTACACTGCAGAGAATGACCAATACATACGTCTGTTCTTATTCCACACTTGATTTGGGTCAGGCCCTGATCCACCAGGCTTGCCTCCGCCCGCTCCAGCCTTCGAAAACGAATCACGCATGCCGAGTGTAGTCTTTGCAACCAAGCGGGGTCGGGAGCTTAGCTGTGGGGTACCAAGTGGTGTCGTAGAGGTTGGCCCTGAACAAGTTAGAACTATGATAAATGTTTAAAAAACAACAACATACCTTTTTCGGGCACCTTAGGTGGTGCTGGAGCCCCCGGGACCTTGTTTACCGCAAACTTGGCAAATGAAACCGGTTTGAATCCTGCTGGCTTTTTGACAGAGCCACTGTGAGTGGGATTCCTGCCATCTGATCGGCTCGCATCCGATTCCGAACCACCTTGCGATGCTGTATCTTCTCCGCCGTCCGATGCCGAGGCCAATCCATTAAGTTCAAGAACTCGAGTCGCAACAACTCCAGCGCTCTGTTTAGCAGTATCCTACGCCCATATTAGCAAGTGCTTTGGAGCGCATCCAGAAGCGATGCTCACCGTCGTCGAGCCTCCGGCGTCCTTGTCAGCGGCGGCTTTTTCTCCCCGCGAATCAAGAGTGTTCGTTTTCTCATGGTTTTGCTGATCATTCAAATTTGAGTCGTTCGATGTAGCAATGGTCACTGCGATATGTTCGGTCTTCCCTGCGTCCCCTCCAGCAGATAGATTATCGTTGGTGCTCGCAGGAACGTCGGAAGGCGAAGGCTCGCCGCCCGACAGGGTCTGATCTACCACATCGCGGTTGCTCTGCTCTGCCATAACAATACTCGATTCTGTTCCACACAATAATTGCGACCATGTAAGCCAAGCTCCCTGCAAGTGGGGAGATAGATCCGGGGATGTAATAGGCAGTTGCAGATCGAACATGCCAGATTCCCAACAAGACATACCTATCGTCAGATACCAAGGATCGCCACAGTTGCACTGGTTCCTTGACTGGCTGCACCCTGAATATATGGGATATCACAACCAGGGATGGTATCGGCCAACTCTCTCGGATGTTGATGAGAAAGCCCTTGGAAGGTTGGGCTGGATGTGGAGAGCACGATCGCGGAATCGACAGGCGCGTGTGTCTTGGGAAAACCACAGCCCAAGAGGTCCCAGAAAGGGATTAGGGCAAAGAGGGAGGGAGTATTCGTAAGGACGGTTGATGATACAAAGATAGGGAGGATGATACGAGATTCAAGAGTCAACTCGGGTTGAAGCTGAGGGTCGCTGCTTTCGGTTTAGCGTGGCCCGTTCGAAAGTTGTGAGGCCTGTCTTCCCACACACCTTGAGATCTCTTTGAACGTCTGTTTTTTTTGGTGTTTTGATCAGTATAAACGATAGATTTGTTGGATGCTGTCGTTACTTGCAAATGGTAAATTCCCCGGAATTTTTTGATATCTGGTGTGAAGTTTGTATGTGATGAAAAACTATGGAAAGTATAGAAAGAACCCGTCACTCAAGCTTCCATGTAATATATATGGTTATACTTCAAAATCTACTGCAACTACGACATAGTGACAAATGATAGTAAATCTGAATATTGAAACACAGTGAGATTCTAAAGTTCTCGCTAAACCCACATTTTTCCCTTGCACTAGGCCAGAGGATCCAGTATATACATCAATCCTCAACCTATTCAACGAAAAGGGAAAGCTTAGTGGGGGTGGTTCTTGTGGTGACCTAGTCAAAAAAGAATAAGTCAGTCATGTTCCAACTATAAAGAGGGTATTTAAGCAGTTTAATAGCCGGAAAACACATACGCAGGTGGAAGTAGTACTCCATGCTGTAACCCAGGATCAGGATACCACCAATAGCGTGCACCAGGGCTGCATTAAAATCAGTACTTGTATCAATATAAGGGACAACTGGGGAATACGTACGAACACCGGAGGCGTTCTTGCCGTTGAAGTACCGGGCTTGGTAGCGACCGATGAGGCCGGTGGGCTTGACAGCAGCAGCGGGGCCACGGGGAAGGCCAGCGTAGAAGGTAACAACACGCTCCATGCGGGCGGCATCCTGGGCGGCGCCGATGGCCTTGATTGAGAATATGTCAGTTAAGAAGGCGAGGGAAAGACGGCGTTTTAATCAAATCGCGGGCTTCATGAAAAACGGCTTCGGGGCGGAACGGGTGTGGAAGGGATGCACTAAGTCGAATATCGCAGCGCGTAGGTAACTCACGTTAGGGGAGGCGACCTGGGGAAACAATTAGCATCATTCAAGTAGTCGAATGACTATTTGTAGTCATGAATGGGGGTGCTCTTACCTTGGGGGGGATCAAGGTCGAGAGACCTCGGCGGGCAATGTAGCTCATCTTGTCTAGGCTGAAGGGGGTCAGAAATTGGTCGCAGCAAATAGAGCGACTCTCAATGAGCATTCTCAGGTGGTAGAGATGTGGACTTACGTTGATTCGCGACGCAAGTGAACCAAAGAAAGCTGATGGAGGAGGAAGGAGGAACAAACCGAGCCCTGCGGGTGTTCGGCTTGCCAAGCCCGGCTAAACCCGATTCGGTGGTGTCGTGACCTGCCTGTAATTCGCAACCAAACCACACTTGAAGGGAGTCCTCACTGGCAACGACCATTCCCCGCATCCAAAAAGACACAATGTCACTGTTCAGAATCGGGGGTGCTGCTAGCCTTCGGGTCAGCCGAATTTCTGCACCTGTCAATGCCCGTTTCATCTCTGTCAATGCCCCGAAGGGTGTTCCTTCCGTGAAGACCACCACCGCGGATGCTCCCACCACGCCTCCCAAGGACAGCTCCTTGATCACCAAGGAGACCCCATCTGAGGCTATGACCCGTCACCAGCCGGACTATGAGGCCACCATTGACCACGGCACCTCGTACGACATCCCCCTTTCGTTCCGTCGCAGATCCTTTCGCTAACTCTTTAACTTCAATAAGGCAATTTTCCCCGGTGCCCAAGCGCGTGATGGATGGTAGCGAGCCCGGCGACACTCTTCCCGCGGCCGTTCTCTCCGGAGCCCCTACCGATCTACAGGCCCGCAATGTCCGGTACGTTGTACAAATCTCGAGTCGTATCACCTAGCTCCCACAAACTAACACATACTCCCACAGCATCTACCGCCCTACCAAGGCCGCAACACAGTCCGGTACCTGGCACCAGCACCACTGGCGCATGGATTGGGATATCTTGCAGCGGGGTCACCGTTGGGAGAACTCGCTCATGGGCTGGCAGTCGTCTGCCGATAGCATGCAGGGCACCCACCTGAAGTTCAAGTCGAAGGAAGACGCAATCGCTTTTGCCCAAAAGCAGGGCTACGAATACTTCGTTCAGGAACCAAACGAGCGCCGCTTCGTGCCAAAGTCCTATGCCAACAACTTCGTTCACGAACCCAAGAAGCTCAGACATATCAAGACCAAATGATTTGACTTCGCGCTGTATTATGTACATATTTGCCAGTTTACCACTCGAACTCAATTTCAAGCACTTCAATATATCGCATTTCAATATGGATCATCTGTAGACTTCGTGAGTTAGGGCTAACAAGCCCCAGTCAACTCATGTTCAACTACCAGGGGCAAAAGGAAGAAAGCGATGTCAATTGTGGTTCTGTGACATATTATTATTATTATTATTATTTGGGCGGGGGGCGATGTCTGCAAATGTATATCCCTCGGGTTGCGCTTGTGAAATCTCATTTCAAATCAACATGTTTTGCCTTCGATATAACCAAGGCATCACGACCCTCTTTGCTAATTATGCGCCCATTATATCGATGATACAAGCTCTTCAAGCTTCGTTTGAATACCAACATCCCAAACCCATGAGGGTTTAAATCTACAGTGAGAGAGTCTAGATGTGCAATATAAGGCTTTCAGTCAAGAAATCGATTCTCAGTCCAGTAGCATTGTACTGTGAGATGAGCATAGACAAGTAAGGTTCTACCCATAGACACAGCGTAGAATCGTGAATCATGACTTGTTTTGTTCGATTTTTATTTTTATACTATGGTTTGAACAAAATTGCCTAAAAAAGTCTGTCAACCAATGCTAGTAGCTCCAACTGTCCGATATTTCTCAAAACAGCTGTGCTCAGATCTGCTTTCATAGTATCATACAGTCACTGAGTCAATTGAATGAGCATAGTTCCACAAACAATAATGTCTTGAAGACAATAAATTAAGGGCTAGCTTTAGTTCTGTAGTGAACTGATTTATTCAGGTTCTATTTCGATATTAACTTAGGACGTCTTGCAATATGCGTGTGGCAAGTGGGAGATCGTGCATATGTATATATTTAGTTCTTTAGTCGATTCTTATTTAATTTACCTGTTTTAAAGCCAAAAAGTCTCACTAAAATACGCAACTGAGAAAAAAGGACTATATATATTTTCTGAGATCGGCGCTTCCATATATAAGACCCCGCATACTCAACCCTGAAACTACAACAATATATGATAATAAATAGTAAAGGTAGTTTAAACTGCAATTACTCAATAAATTACGGCTTGTGCTTATGCCGGAAGCATTGAAGACAATAACGTACGAGCAAAAACCCCTACGCAGCTAAAGCCTGAATGGGCCCCGCCACCCCCCACTCTAAAAATTGATAAGATCAAAAAGATTAACAACTTTTCTTTTCCACCTCTATACTCCCCCTCTGACTACACTCCTCAAAATGGCCTCCAAAACAGATAATACCGTTCCTACTCTTCGCAAGGTGTTGGTCTCCGAATCTGAGCCACTTGCTCGCCGCTTCCGCGCTCTTTTCTCCCTCAAGCACCTGGCCTGCCTACAGCCCGCTACAGACCAGACCCTCCCTGCCATCGAAGCGATCGCTGCAGGTTTCGCGTCACCCTCAGCTTTGCTAAAGCATGAGCTTGCCTATTGCCTCGGCCAAACTAAAAACTTTGAATCTGTCGCATTCCTGCAGCATGTGGTGGAGGATACCAAGGAGGATGCGATGTGTCGCCATGAGGCTGCTGAGGCGCTGGGTGCTCTTGGATACGCGGATAGCTTGGACATCCTCAAGAGATTGAGAGACGATACAAATGAACCGGATATCATTCGCGAGACTTGCGACATTGCTGTCGATCGAATTATATGGGAGAACTCAGAGGAGCGCAAGGCCGAGAAATTGAAGCCTAGGTACGATATACACAGGAGATTATATAACATGAAGAGAAATACTGACATGGAGATCTTTGGTTTACAGTGATTTCACTTCTATCGACCCTGCTCCACCCATGCCCCTAGAGGCCAGTGCCGAACCCTGCATCCCCGACCTGGAAAAGACACTGCTTGACACAAAGCTCCCTCTGTTCCAAAGATACCGTGCGATGTTCGGTCTGCGCGACCTTGCCTCACCCCCAGATCTTCCCACAGCAGTCGACGCCGTCAATGCGCTGGCTAAGGGTCTCAAGGACCCCTCTGCTCTCTTCCGCCATGAGGTTGCCTTTGTGTTCGGACAACTCTGCCACCCTGCCTCAATCCCTAGTCTCACAGCATCGCTGAGTGACTTGTCGGAAGTAGGAATGGTGCGACATGAAGCGGCTGAGGCCCTTGGCAGCCTGGGTGACGAGGAGGGTGTAGAGGAGACCCTGAAGAAATTCTTGAATGACCCTGATCAGGTGGTCAGGGACAGTGTCATTGTTGCTCTTGACATGGCAGAGTTTGAGAAGAATGGCGAAACCCAATATGCGCTGATCCCGGATAGCGCTGCACCAGTTGCTGCATGATGGATATCTTGCAAAAAAAGAAAATTGTCTCGTGACGGTCGTGATTTTAATACTCTTGTCCTGCTAGTTATACAGCCTTTCTCCAAAAATAGACTTTTCCCCACATCTTTTGTGCAATCTGTGTTTCCAAGGTTAATTGTTGGAGGTTTCCCTGTCGAAATAGTCAGTATTTGTTGGGCATGCATAAATATATGCTTTCAAAGCGGGTGGTCATACTTGAATCCGCAGACACATCTGTAGAACACGGTACTTCCTTCATCGGCACTGCGCAGTTGCACTGTAGTGTAAAACATCTGATTCCTCCCGCATTCGTTACATGTACGTTCGATAATAGCTTCAGTCTTCCGGTCCTCTGCTGAGAGGGTCTGGACTGCCGATCGTTTGGCTCTCAGTGCTGAGGGGAATGCGGAGGGCTTGGACTCGGACACGGTTGTTTGGGGGGTTGTGTCTGCAAACAGAAGTTAGAAATGAACCTCTACCAGCCTGGTAAGAATGAGAAAGAGTTTTATTCACCCACCTTTATTCCGAGTGCCGCAGACATCACAGTGCAGAATCGCATCCGCATTGCCGGTAGATTCTCGTAGGAGATTACCGCAGTCTGTGCAAAAAATCAAGGAGCCGATGACAGACATGTTGATGAGTGTAGAATGAACTTTGCGGTCTGGAAGCTGCAGGGGATCAACGGTGTAAGCAAAGTGACAACGAATCGGACCTTACGCAGCAAATAATCTATGCAACTTTTTTTTGACGCACGAGCCTCTAGATAGGCGGTCACAGACGGCAGTAGGGGTGCCGTCACCCATACGGAATTCATGAACGCATTTGATTGTAGCTCAGCTCATTTTCTTTCATTTTCTGTTTTTTTTTTATTACTTCGATGATCTAAGGATATCATACAGAGCCTGACTTCTTTGCCATGTCTCTACCAGGAGCATGTCAACCCTATGACTCGCGCCTACTTCTTTTGACTTAACCGTGACCATGGACCATGATGGACGACCTGCCGTCCAGGTGGTCATCAACGGCCATGATCAGATGTCACCATATGGCTCCAATATGCAGTTTCAGAATCAAAGGCCACTATCTGTGGATGAAGCACTGCAGTACTCATCCATGTCCAGCGCGCCTGTCTTTGGTCTTGGTTCGTCTGTTCGCTTTATCTCTTCAATCTTGCTCAATTTACTGACAGCTTGTATGCACAGACTGTATCCTACGTCCCGATGTTGGTCGACCTTCAAATACCACTTCTATAAACCATGTTCTCCAAGAAGGCCGCAAAACACTCGGTGAACTTGACATGGAAATGCAACCTGGACAGGATGATTCTAGTCGTTTAGAGACGTCTCGAGAATATATTCAACAGTTGCTGGATGGAGACCAGCTGACAGAATTGTAAGGAAAGTTGAAGTCTTCGAAGCGCAGTCAACTCATTTGGATTTTTGTAGTAAATTCAAGCTTCCTCGGATTCCTACGCGAAGTCAACAGTTGCGCCCAAACGATTCTGACAGTGCTACTTCCGGTCGCAATAGCCTCGGATCCTTCGCACGGATGATGCTTAACTCTACGGACATTGCATTCAGATGTAAGCCCTAAGACGTCACGGATATTGTACATAGACAATTGACTAACCGGCCGCAGACCCCGAAGCACCCTCAAAGACAAAACCCGAAAATAAAGACCTCACTTCGAAGACAGCTGCTTCATTGAACCAGCGTGCATTTGTTGCGAACAAATCAAACATGACATCTTTCTCAGCCTCTTTTGAGCAGAATCGTCCTCCTACATCGAGCCAACTGTCCGTGGTTATTCCAATCAAACCCGTACCTCAGCACAGCGATTACGCGAATACGCAGAAGCTCCAAGTGAAAGCTCATGGCCAAGATGCTATCACTGCGGTACGACTCAAGGACCAAAAAGAGGAAGCAGATGCAGCCTTGCAAAAGCTTCAAGATCTCCTTCACGAGGTGTTTGAAGCAGAAGATCAAATTGAACCCGATACTTTGACTCCCCCAACTTCTGACACACAAAACCCCATTTTTGTGAACCCAGCATCTTTAGAGGTGCATGGGTTGATACTATCTTCTGATGCTCATACTCGCCTCCAGAAAGCTCTTCGGAAAGTTGCAGGGTTTGACCGACTCCAGGATATACCGTCTGATTATCTCAACCGTGTTCAAAAATTGTGCGAAAAGCCAATCATGGCTGCACAATCTCTCGACATAGGATTAGGCGATTCACTCAGTGAGCTTGAATCCCGGGAGTGGCTGGGTAAGATTGAGGATGTGTTGAACGCACTATTTGCAATTGGAACACTTCTGCACACGATGTCTGGGCGTCAGACAGAGCGAGATCTGTGTCCAGAAGATCTCATCGAGGCCATTCCCGCTGTTCTCAATCAAATATTTGACCATTGTATTATTCCCGCTGTGGAATCGCGTCCTGATGGCAAAGATGGACAGCATTTCCACTTCTTTTCGGCTCAGAAGCGGATCATTGGCATTCTTGTTCACCAGAGCAAGAAAGCTCTCACTCTTTTTGCAGACTTTTTGTCTCGCATTGATGTCTCCGAAGGGACGATCACGGCCGCGGAATTCTTTGCTGCGAAGCTAATATTCGTGGAAAATGCGCACAATGACAAAGACTCTGCTTTAGGATATCAGAAGTACGAGCCTGCAAGACGTGGTGCAATGGATGTGCTTGCAAAGGTGTTTTCCAAGTATCCTGAGCAGCGACCGTTCATTCTGGATGAGATTCTGGTCTCATTGGAGAAACTCCCCACCACACGTCAGAATGCCCGGCAGTTTAAAGTTGCAGATGGGAAAAACATCCAACTACTCACTGCACTAGTCCTGCAGCTTGTTCAGACAACTGCGTTGGCAACACCTTCGCGACCGAAGGTCAAACGTCGAATCAAAGCACAACCCGATGACGATGACGAGCTTATGGGCGATGGTGAGGACCATGCCAACGGTGAGTCTGATGATGAGGAGTCAGGCGAATCGTTGGAGCGCCTAGCCAACAAGGCCAACCGACTCTATGACAATGCCATGCGCTCCGCACAATACATTGTGAACTTCATCGTTCAGCGTGCTATGAACTCAACAAAAACTGGGGACCAGCCATACCGGAATATTCTGGATCTTTTCACTCAAGATTTAATCAATGTACTGGGCTCGGCTGATTGGCCGGCTGCAGAACTGCTTCTCCGAATCTTGGCCTTGCGCATGATTCAGATCACTGACCAAGATAAAAGCGCAGCCACTGCAAAGAGCATGGCGCTTGAGCTTCTTGGCTGGATGGGCTCTGCCATTTCAGATCTAATAGCAACCGCCCAACACATGCTCCCGGCTTTGGAAGATTCCGACAGTGAATTAACTGATTACCTCAAACAACAATTCGAGGAATTTTCTTCTGGCGCACTGCATCATCAAGACCTCATCACTCCTACGGGCCCATATAGGATTGCACTCGAGCATCTTTTGGAAGACAAGAATTCCGACAATTGGCAACTGACTAGCGCGCGGGGTTACTACTTGGCTCAATGGGCCAAAACAGCCTGCGCCCTGTATTACAACTCCGAGGACCAGGAAGAAATTGCACATGATGAGGTGACTGATGATCTGGTCACGTTTTTAACAAGATCCTTCTCTGATCCACGCTGGTTGGAGACCCATAAAGAATTCGACAAACTTCCAAACGTGCATGGCAAATTTGCCTATATCCTCACGGTCTTGAATTCCAACTTTGGCAAAGCATTCGACACCATTCTCAAAGTTCTTCTGGCCTCTTTCCTTGGTGATTCGGCCAAGGTTCGCAGCCGTAGCTTGAAAAGTGTCATCTACATGCTTGAGAAAGACCCGAACCTTCTTGACAGAGATCCTTCGGTTTTGCGCGTAATACACCGGTGTACGACAGATGCCTCACCCATGGTTCGAGACTCTGCGTTACAGTTGATCGGACAATGCATTAGCTTGAAGCCTAAGCTCGAAGAAGAAGGATGTCGGAGCATTTTGGCCTGTGCAGCTGATCAGACAGCTGGTGTCCGGAAACGCTGCATCGGGCTTTTGAAGGAACTTTACCACAAAACATCTCGGAAGGAATTGAAGCTGGCCATTCTCGATTGTTTCCTCCAACGCACAGGCGATCTTGAGGAGAGCGTGGCGTCTTTGGCTCGCCAAACCTTTGAAGAAATATGGCTCGTCCCATTCCACTATTCCATTGATTCCTCGTCCGAAGGGCCAAAACTGAAAATGGCTCTCGGAGAGCAGGTAGGCCTTATCGTTGGCCTGACCGAGCGCAGCGAAACTGCCCTAGAATCTCTTAGCGTCTGTGTGAAAGCGGTCCTTTCGGATAAATCCAAGTCCGCGGCATTGAACTTCAAAGTTTGCAAGGCGATGGTCTCTACCATGTTCCAGAGACTGGTGGAGGATTCAGATGGATCCAGCAAAGAATTCCAGCAAGCTCTTTTACAGACGATCACCGTCTTTGCCAAGTCAAATGCGAAGCTGTTTACCCCGGATCAGCTGGAGGCCCTGCATCCTTACATCGGACACCTTTCTACCGCAGATGATCTTTTCATATTCCGATCGGTTGTGGTTATATATCGCTGCGTGTTGCCATTCTTATCCTCGTCCCACAATACCCTTCTGAAGGAAGTGCAGAATGACCTTTTCAAGAGTGTTGCCAAGCTTGCCCGCTCAGAGTTAAACGAAGTTATGGCTTGTTTGTGGACGATCAACAGCGTTCTGCAAAATACAAACAGACTGGTGAAGTTGACAGTTTCAGTGTTGAAACCATTGCAACAGTATAAGAGTGTTGATCTCTCCTCAACCGCACATGCTGCAATCCTGGCCCGTGCCAAGAGTTATATTCGCATTGCAGGCTGTGTTGGGCGGCATTGTGATCTTGAAAAGTATGTATCTCATTTCAAAAGTGAATTCCCCACTTGGGGTGGTGGCTCGGTTGCGGGGCTGATGGTTGACTCCATTATTCCCTTCACTGCATCAAAATCACCCTTTGAACTGAGGGTCATGGCTCTCGAAAGCCTGGGGTCTATATGCCAGTCTTGGCCTGGTCAATTCGGCAGAGAACGCACACGGCAGACTTTTGTTCAGGCCTTCAAGGAAGATGCCCCAGGCCTCCAAAACATCGTTCTCCGATCATTTGCAGACTTCTTTGCCATCCATGAAGGCAAGTCCGAAAAGGCCGTCCTGCCAACTTCTGAAGCCGCCGCCCGGGAAGACACTACTAGACTGGGCGGTTCTTTGAAAGCTAGCGATAATGATGGCGCTGCTGCTTTGATCGCCCAACACTTCCTCTCAAACATGCTTCAGGTGGCACAATCGCGCCAGGATACTTATTCACTGACTGCCATTGAACTCATTGCGAGTATCAATAGGCAGGGCTTAGTGCATCCGAAGGAATGCGCGGGCGTTCTCGTCTCTCTGGAGACTTCTACAGTCCCTGCAATTGCGAAAGTCGCGTTCGACACGCACAAAATGCTTCACCAGCAATACGAATCCATGTTTGAGCGAGAATACATGCGGGCTGTGCAAGAGGCGTTCTATTACCAGCGTGATATTGTTGGCGACTCCAATGGCGCTAATGCTCGACCTTACGTCTCGAAGCTCGCACCGTTGTTTGAGATTGTCAAAATCAGCAACAGCCGCTACCAGAAAAAGTTTCTTGCGAACCTTTGCTCCAAGATCAACTTCGAACTGAAGAAATTGGATGTAACTGGTAACCCTCCAGAACATCTGCTACTCGCACGTTTCATCTCCCAAAACCTGGCCTATTTCGACTACGCTCAATTGGCTGAAGTGGTGCCAACCATCACGTGTATGGAGCGTATCGTTTCTTCGACGGGCACTATTATTGCACACGCGATTGAGACGGACATATCCTCGACTCCAATTGGTCCGCCTCAGTTAGATGCTTCAAGTGACATGATCCCAGGGTTTGCGCCTGAGATGTCTCAATCGACAATCATACCACGGAAAACCAACCCTGCGACATTGAGATTATTGGCGACTGCTGCTGCATCATTGTCAATGCTTTGGGAAGCTCGAACTCACCTTCGTCGTCTCTACGGACTAAATGCCCACAGCAAGAATAAAGAAGGGAAACCTGCAACGAAGGAGCTCAATAAAACTGCCACCAAGGTGCACGGTGTGACTGGTGACAAGTTCTGGGAAGCCATTGCCAGAAATATGACAGCCCTAGATAACGAGGAAGCGATGCACCAAAAATGTCGGGAGTTTGCAACCCTACTTTCCATTGACGAGGAATTCAGGGTGGATGGAGACGAGGACGCAGAAGGGGACAGCCTGGACGCTGCCGGAGATATCGATGAGATGGTGGCCCCTCGGCCCATGAAACGTAAGAACTCCGTCTCCAGCTCAACCCTCAACAAGCGGCCTAAGAGCCGGAAGAGTTCAACCGGAAAGAAGAAGCCCAGTGCTGAGCCGGAGGAGGACCTGGATTGGGACTGATTTCACGTATCCACATCATCCATCATACACGGGAAATCTTTTTTTTTATTTGCATGTCAAGCGAGGTCGGCGTTTATCTATTTCCCTCTGCACATGAAGAATGTCGCGGGGAACGGTCCTTTTTATTTTCATTTTTGAAACCGAAATGGGTGGTTGCTACGTTTACGCTCTTTTTCAAACATATTCCGAGTTTTTGAGGCTTTCCTCAAGCTCGGCCCGATATCCACTCCCATCTGTTATGGGTATATAATAGAATTCCACGGATTCATTTCCATTGGTATACAAAAAGAAAGAGTGTCTTATCTAGATATAGTTGTCGGTGAATCTACGAATGGAGCACCGAGCTGTCGTATGAGTTCAAAGTTTCGATGCCGGGTTCCCGAGTAGCACCTGACACGTGACTTATCTTGAGATGACGTCGCCGGTGATTGGCGTCTATCCTTGTTCTGGGTTCATAACTTTTGTGTAATAGACTTGTTTTGTCTTAGGAGTGCTTCAAGATCGCTCGTTATTTTAGTGCACAGGAACGGACCATGAGCTGCTTCGTCTCTTGTTTCCATTGCTGAACATCCTCTACGCAAGTTCCCTTCCTGTTATGACCATGCTAAACGCGACGCTGCGCCGGACCCGTGCGGACGGTGCCGCACTGAAGTCAATGGGGTCATTATCAGGCCGAACTCATGCCTCGAAGGCATCATTTACATTCCGTCAACCTCTGTCCTGCTCTATACACACTCCTCGTCGGCGACCCGCCCCCCAATGGCGAGCCTTGGCGCCGGCTTCGATGCCGGTCCGATTCAAATCAGGAATCACAGCTAAACTCCGACCTTTGAAACAATCCCGTACTATTATTGCTATACGCAAGGTCTTTATATTCTGCGGGTTCTTCATCGTAACCACCGGCGCCGTGGTCGTCGCCTTCTTCATCTACGATGCTAGTACATACCGCGAAGGTGCCAGTGGGATGGACATCCCGGTCTCGGAATTGGCTCTCAATCCTCGACTGGGAGGCCCGAAGAACTTGCCAATCGCCGATGTGCTGGTTGGCGACTACGACTCCGAGGCTATGCTTCAGCAGAAGGATAAGCCTCGTCTGGTTATCTTGGGAACGGGCTGGGGTAGCATCGCCCTCCTTAAGAACTTAAACCCTGCCGATTACCATGTTACAGTTGTTTCCCCTACTAACTATTTCCTGTTTACTCCCATGCTGCCTTCTGCTACGGTTGGAACTTTAGGTCTTCGGTCACTTGTTGAGCCCGTTCGGCGCATTATTGACCGGGTTAATGGTCACTTCCTCAAGGCTTCCGCGGTTGATGTGGATTTCTCTGCGAAGCTGGTGGAAGTATCCCAGGTTGGCCAAGATGGTCAAACAAAGAACTTCTATCTTCCATATGACAAGCTTGTTATCGGAGTCGGTATGTTGTGCCAAAAAAACAAGCAGGTGTTTCAAAGTATTGACACTCCTATGTACTAGGCTGTGTAACAAACCCACACGGTGTGAAGGGCCTTGAGAACTGTAACTTCCTGAAGACGATCGATGATGCTCGTCAGATAAAGAACAAGGTTCTGGAGAATATGGAGCTAGCATGTCTCCCCACCACCTCTGATGAAGAACGCAGACGCCTACTGTCATTTGTGGTGTGTGGAGGTGGCCCAACCGGTGTTGAATTCGCTGCCGAGCTGTTCGATCTCCTAAATGAAGATCTGCTTCGTTCTTTCCCCCGCATTGTACGAAACGAGATGTCTGTACACATTATCCAAAGTCGGAGTCACATCCTGAACACTTATGACGAAGCACTCTCTAAGTATGCCGAGGTATGTTCTCTGCGTATCTGGATCTACCTTGAAACTGTCTGGGTATTAACGCCTTGTAGGGCCGATTCACTCGTGATGGTGTTGAGGTGTTGACCAACGCTCGCGTCAAGGAAGTGCGTAGCGATCGGGTTCTTTTCTCCCAGGTGGAAGACGGCAAGACCGTTGTGAAAGAAATCCCAACTGGATTCTGCTTGTGGTCCACTGGAGTTGGTTAGTGCACTGACGCCATTACTCAATATACTGGATTTAACAGCCGCTAACATCTCTTTAGCCCGAGCCGAGATCTCCGAAACACTCTCTAACAAACTGGAAGGCCAAAACAACAAGCACGCTCTCGAAACCGACTCCCATCTCCGCGTGATTGGCGCTCCCTTGGGCGACGTCTACGCAATCGGAGACTGCTCAACAGTCCAGAACAACATCGCAGACAACATCATCAGGTTCCTTCGCACTGTTGCCTGGGAGAAAGGCCGCGATCCCGAGAAAGTGCACCTCACTTTCTCCGAATGGACCGAATTCGCTACTCGGGTTAAGAAACGCTTCCCACAAGCCTCGAACCATCTCCGTCGCCTAGATCTGCTCTTCGAGCAGTACGACAAGGACCACTCCGGCACTCTCGACTACGGCGAGCTGTCCGAGCTCCTGCACCAAATTGACACCAAGCTCACGTCCTTGCCTGCCACTGCCCAACGCGCTAACCAGCAGGGCGTATATTTGGGCCGTAAACTGACCAAGATCGCCGCTGCTCTCCCCGGTCTCAAGGCCAACGAGGTCGATTACGGTGACCTCGACGAGGCTGTCTACAAGGCGTTCAAGTATAGACACCTTGGAAGTTTGGCGTACATCAGCAATGCTGCTGTCTTTGACTTCGGTGGTATGAGCTTTAGTGGTGGTGTCATTGCTATGTACCTTTGGCGTAGTATCTACTTCGCTGAGAGTGTTAGCTTCCGCACGCGCTGTATGCTGGCCATGGATTGGGCCAAGAGAGCGTTGTTTGGAAGAGGTATGTCTCGTATTTTTCCCATCAACGTTTGTGCTTTGCTAATACTTTTATTTTCCAGATCTCATGAGCTTCTAAGGAAGCCGATTTTACCTCTGATTTGTGTTCTGTCATTCCTAGTTGATCTGGATATATTTATGATTGATTTTCAGGCAGCGAGTCTGGGGCTATTTTGTTTACTTTAGAACTCGTCTATAGATCTTGCTTTTGTTGCTTCTTTAAGTAGTTTTCATAGCCACGCTTGATTGATATTTGCAGGTTGGACTTATGGTGTAGGACAGCTGGCATTCTTGCTCCACTGGTTGATGCTTCATACATGCAGGGTTCGTATCTATTCAACCAATACCCGTTTCAAATGGAATCGAATGATATTACGCTACAGAGCTATACCATGTTCAGGATAAGAGAGAGATACGGGACTATAGTCAAAATTAAGAAGCCATTTGTATTGTAAGGCGTCGAAACACCTATTTTGAAGCTAGCGAAATACCATCGCCTAAACACCTAGAAATGTGGATCCAAGACGCCGCGCTAGAAGAGCAAAGACGAAAAAAAAGGAGAGCTTCTACCATGACAGGACAGGGGAAATATGACTGACAATCAAGGCCAGCTTGGGAGGAAAGTTGGATCAAGAGATCATCGGATCAATATCGCTGTTGTTCGACATCAAAGTGTCACGAATGTTAGTAGCAAGGTCATTACTGTTACTGTTGTCGTGAGAATCGCCGACCAAGCCAATGTCCAGGGTATCTGGTATGTCTTTTTTGGCCTCTCGTGCCTTTTTCTCAGCGTATGCCCGGGTCTTCACAAGATTGCGCAGCCGGGCCTCTTTACGAGCACCCTGGTTCTGCAGAATTGCCTCGTTGACTCGGGTTGCGATCTCTTTACGAAGTGCAGGGTCCAGGAGCGACGCAAGCGAGGGGGCCAGTTTATCACTGGGGAAAATTAAAAGGGCAAGGGTCCGCTCAAGGTCCTCCAAGAACTGAGAGTTTGTAGGAGCGCGTGGTGCAAGTTGTGCCGTCGCAAAATCCAAGGCAGGAGTAATATCGCTACCGGGGGTGTCCATACAGGTGCGGATCAACTCAACCAGTTGTAGACGCAGGAGGGAGAAGTGCAAGGACTTGTCTTCGTCAAGGATCTATTCAAATCTTGTTAGCCGTGGCACTTGACATGAAATGTGTGATATGCTAGCAAGGTTCAACATTTGGCAGTTGCTCATACTGAGGACTGAAGATGTTTGTTTTTCTGCAAATGTCCCGGAAGGGAGTTTAAGAGTGGTGCATGAAACTTGGTATAATCATAGCAAGTGGGGCCAAATAATTTGAAGTAGACTAGCGGGAAAAATTCTTACCTGAGGATTCAGCTCGTTGATCTTTTCAACGGCCGCCTGAATATCACCGGAGTGAATCGCAGTGCGAATTTCAACCCGCTCTTGGATGGCTTCAAGATCCGTTCTGAGTTGGATGTTGGCCTCAACTGCGAATTTCTTCGCAGCAGCGGGATAGCCGTTGGTGATGAGGTAATCCATGACCAAATAGTTGATATCACTGCATTATAATTGTCAGCAACCATTGATTCGACTGATAAGTGAAATTTTTGCAGTGGTGACGTGAATCAGAAGGATAAGTCAATTTGTTTCTCCTCACATGTTTTCAGAGAGATTCCCAACTTAATTTCAAGTACATCATGTCACGGTGGGGGCCAGGTAAGAGGTGGAATAGAGGTAACTCACGTTTTGGACGGCTTCACCTCGTCGAGCTTCCGCTCGAAGTGATGCCAAGTAGGCGTCGCAGTCGAGGGAGTGCGAGACATCTGCATAGTGTTAAAAGGCCAGCAACCACGGGTGTCAAGCCGAGGAGCATACAAGATTAGCAGACATTATGAGCTAGATAGCCAGTCTTGAAACTGATCTGAAGCTATCTGTAAATATGAAAGGCAACCCGAGAGACGACGGCCATGGGGAAAGGCAAATCGCTGAGTGGGAGAAGACTGTGTTGGATGAGAAAGAGAAAAGGAATCGAAAAGCTCGCGGCGGAAGAAGTAGCTTAAGCGAAAGTAATCCGCTAAGCCCAAATGGGTGCTTATGAAACACCTGAATAATCAGCACGTGAGCAGCCACCGTAATCTTGGAAATGGACTTCGACTAACCCGCTTTGGGACTAGAGATTAGGTAATTATCGTGGGTCCCCACCTGGGCACCTGGGTATCTTTCGAGGTTGTCGAAATTGATATCAGAGGGGTGGAGAGGGTCAACCTTGGAAGATATTTACAGCGTTGTATGTCACAGACGTAGACATGGAATCGATTTCGCCATTGTATTCTTTGTCCACTGAAGTGGGATATTCTCCACCATGGCAGGACTTGAGCATTATTGGCATTGCTGGCAGCTCTGGCTCCGGTAAGAGTTCCGTGGCAATCGAGATCGTCAAATCTTTGAACTTGCCATGGGTGGTGATCCTTGTAATGGTACAGCTTGCGGAATCTGCTTCATCTAAATTGAGACGCACTTGTTCTAATATGATCCAATCAGGACTCATTCTACAAGACCTTAACTCCCGAACAACATCACAAGGCCCATGCAAATGAGTATGACTTCGACTGCCCGGAATCGATTGACTTCGATATTCTAGTGGACACCCTCCGTGACCTGAAGAAAGGGTAAATTTACTGTTCCTCCTAGAGTTCTTCTCTTTGATCTGACTAGACGTCACACAGGAAGAAAGCGAACATCCCAGTTTACTCGTTTTCTGAACACCAGCGGCAGCCTCATACAACCACCCTTTACTCGCCTCGTGTGATCATTCTTGAGGGGATTTTGGCGCTTCATGATCCTAGAATCGTCGACATGTTGGATGTGAAGGTATTCTACTTTCTTCGCTATCCTTGTGCTTGTCAGGGTTAATTTGATGTCCTAGATCTTCGTCGAAGCAGATATGGATGTGTGTTTAGGTCGCAGGAGTGGGTTTATTCGATCGTGCTACCTTAATTCTACTAACAGTATATAGTCTTGCGTGACGTCCGTGACCGAGGGCGTGACATCGAAGGAATCATCAAGCAATGGTTTGACTTTGTGAAGCCTTCTTATACTCGATTTGTGGAGCCTCAACGCCCTATCTCAGGTTGGTAGTCATATGAGTTTGCAAAGCGTTGAACACGTTTTGTTAACTTTGAATATTAGACATCATTATCCCGCGTGGTATTGAGAACACAACCGCTATCGGTATGCAGTCCTCCGGAGCTGCTGGTTTTGAGAGCTGTACACTAATTGATTTAGACATGGTGGTCAAACACATTCAGCGCAAGCTGCAGGAGAAATCTGACAATCACACCGAAGCGCTTCGCAGACTAGGTTTGGTTGCAGCAGAAGTAGAGCTGCCTTCCAATGTGCATGTTTTGCCCTCGACACCGCAGTTTATTGGCATGAACACTATTCTGCAGAACCCAGAAACTGAGCAAGAGGATTTCATTTTCTACTTTGACCGACTGGTTTCGATCTTGATTGAAAAGTACTGAACAACCTCTCAATATGCGCTTTATAGCTACTTTACTGACATGACTGTCACAGGGCATTGGATATGACATCGTATGTATCCGCAAATGTGGAAACACCACAAGGGAACACATACCTCGGCTTGCATCCCAAGGGTACTGTATCAGCGGTAGCCATCTTACGTGGGGGCTCTTGCATGGAGACCGCGCTTAAGCGATCCATTCCCGACTGTCTTACTGGTCGTTTGCTCATCCAAACAAACGAGAGCAATAAGGAGCCCGAGTTGCATTACTTGAAACTTCCGTCGCAAATCGAGGAACATGCAACTGTCATACTAATCGACTCTCAAATGTCCAGTGGTGGTGCTGCACTGATGGCTGTTCGCGTCTTGATTGATCATGGGGTGGAACAGCGGAGAATCGTTTTCGTAACTTGTGCAGCAGGCGAACGGGGCCTTAAGAGGCTTACTGCCGTATACCCTAGGATCAATGTGATTGTTGGACGTATCGAAGAAGAGGGAGAACCGCGCTGGATAGAAAAGCGGTACTTTGGATGCTGATCTGCCCACTATGAGTTATTCCTGATTAGGTTATTGTATTGACACTAAGAAAGAGCAATTTTATATACACATTACATTTTTATTCAAACCGAAGCAAATATCATTACAATTTAGTCAAGTTGTCTTCCGTGACAGTAGCCTTGGGAAAGTAAAAAAAATAGACTTGCCGTTTTGAGAATACACGTGCCTGACCGCCCTGACATCGGCGGGCAGAAAAAGAAATAATTTATCGGTCTCGACTATTTTCACTTGCTGAATCCGACAATCTCTATTGATATTCAGGCATTGACCATTTTCTTGCGTGCTTGTGGTGTGCAAAGTGAAAATTTCAAGTGCCCACAATGGCAGGCTCAGATAAGAAAAAGTCCAAGGCTGGCAAGCCCAAAGGCCAAACCGGTCCAGCGATCAGTATGTACAGTGGAAACTTAAAGACTTATTTAGAGGAAACCCCATGACTATGATTACTGACTTTTTCTGTTACTGCAGCGGATCCTCGATTCGCAAATATCCAGACTGATCCTCGCTACCGTCTTCCTAGCAAACGCCAGACTCATGTCAAACTCGATAAGCGCTTTGCGCATGTGCTAGACGATAAGGATTTCTCCAGCAACGCTCCTGTCGACCGCTATGGACGAAAGCTCAGAAAAGACGACACCAAAGAAAAATTGAAGCAGTTTTACCAGGTGGACGAGGACGAGGATGAAGATGAAGACGAGGATGAGGACAGTGCCGACGACGATGAAGAAGTCCAGAAAGAATTGAAACGGGTCAACGCTGCCTCATATGATCCTTCCCGTGATGGAGGCTTTGAGTCCTCGTCATCTGAAGAAGAAAGCTCCAGCGAAGAGGAAGATGAGGCGGAAGAGGATGTGATCGAGTTCCCAGACCAGGAGCGGTCTGATGTGCCGGTCGGCGAAGTGACGAATCGGATAGCTGTCGTTAACCTCGATTGGGAAAACATTCGTGCTGAGGACTTGATGGCAGTCTTCTCCAGTTTCCTACCGTCTGGGGGGCGGGTGTTGAACGCCACAGTCTACCCCAGCGAATTTGGAAAGGAGCGCATGGAGAGGGAGGAGGTTGAAGGCCCCCCGAAGGAGATCTTTGCTTCTGGAAAGAAAAAGAACACCAAAGACGATTCTGAAGAGGAGGAACTTGACTCTGATGAGGAGGAGGAGGAAATTAAGAAGTCCATGCTGAAGGCTGACGACGGTGAAGAATTCAACTCTACACAACTACGGCGGTACCAGCTCGACCGACTGCGGTATTACTACGCCATTATCGAATTTTCATCAAAAGACGTCGCCAAGCATGTCTACGATTTGGTGGATGGTGCCGAATATCTCTCTAGTGCCAACTTCTTCGATCTTCGCTTCGTGCCCGAGGACACTGACTTCTCCGATGACAAGCCTCGGGACGAGTGTTCCCGGATTCCTGATGGTTACAAGCCTACTGAATTTGTAACGGATGCTTTGCAGCACAGCAAGGTCAAATTGACATGGGACGCGGATGACAAAACAAGAAAAGAAGCTCAGGCACGTGCCTTCCGGGGCTCACGCCAGGACATTGACGAGAACGACCTGAAAGCCTACCTTGGTAGCGATAGTTCTGAGAACGAAGATTCAGATGACGAGGACGGAGGCGTCGAAGTTGTCGATAATACCGCAGGAGAAGCTACGACCACAAAGTTATCCAAGAAAGAGGCCGAGAGACAGCGCATGCGTGCGTTGCTGGGTCTGAGCGCCGAGCCTACCCGCACCAAAGCGGAACGCCCCGTCGGCGAGATGGAGGTTACTTTCACATCGGGATTGGCTGGCGGCCATGGCAAGGATACCATATTCGAAAATGAACCGGAGATCGAAGAAACCACAATTGAGAAGTACGTGCGAAAGGAGCGTGAGCGTAAAAAGCGCCGAAAGGAGAAACTCAAGGCTTCCAAGTCATCTGCAGAGGATGGCGCCGCAGCAGACAGCGAAGACAACGAAGCTGGTCCAGCCGAGGTGCTACAGCAAGAGGAAGAAGAAATGGGATTCAATGATCCCTTCTTTGATGACCCCGATGGAAAGGCTACAGCGGGTTCTCGACGCAAGGAGGAGAGGCGCAAGAAGCGCGAGGAACGTGCTGCCGAGGAAGCCGCATCAGCTGCTCAACGGGCTGAGTTGGAGCTACTGATGGTGGACGACGAAAAGGTCAACATCAAACACTTCGACATGAATGAGATTGAAAAGGCCGAGAAACAGGCCCGGAAAAAGGGCAAGGGCAAGAAGGGCAAGAAGGTGGAACCCGCTCAGGCAGATGACTTTAAAGTCAATGTCAGCGACCCCCGTTTCGCACGTCTGTACGACACTCATGATTTCGCAATCGATCCCACCAACCCCCGGTTCAAGTCGACTTCCGGCATGAAGGCCTTGTTGGACGAGGGCCGTAAGCGCCGACGTGCCGGTGATGACGCGGAGGCTGAGGCTTCAACAGAGAGCCGGGATAGCAAGAAGAAACAGAAGAAGTCCTCCAAGGAGTCTAGTTCTGAGGAGTTGAAGCGACTGGTGGCAAAAGTCAAGCGTTCTCACTGAGATTATAGTAGAACTGAAATGATTTGGAAGTTAATATACACTGGACTTCAATGGAAGAAATCGAACTGTGAAATATAATCTCTTTTACATATATACATTGGCAATATGAAACTAGATGCCAGTCAAATGCTGTCTAGAATAGCTGATAGTCAATGTGATGTCTTGTATCAACTTGATACGATGGGAAATGGAAACCGAAACGGAAACACGAAAAAGGACCGGCTGAAGGGCAGAACCACGTGGGCAGAACAGGTTAGTAGCCAACACCAAGAGGGTCCCTCTCCGCTAGGTCGGGGTATTTACAAACATGCTTATATTGGTCTGTCGAGAGGTGTGGTGTCTGGGGTTGCAGGCATGATGCTTGTATCACACGAGGTATGAGTGACGGTGTAGAGATGACATGTGCCCATCATGAGTAATATTTTGGAGATAAAACATTTCCTCCAATCCAAAAATTCATATTCGTCTCAAATCATACAAACCAGCGCCCCTTGAGTAACACGATTCCTTGCAAACCTGACTATACGGTGACACAATGACGGTAGAAAATAGCGACACGGTGGTCAGTAGTAGTGATTGGTATAGGTATCATTGGTTGTAGTTCCGACAGCCGGGAATACTTCGTCATAAGCTATTCCTATGCTCCATACTATGTACCTCGTGACACTTTCTAGGGCTGCAGTTGGGGATCCATTAGAGTCAGGGACTCAGATTTATAAGAAAAGACCAAAATGGTCACTATCGCTTACTGTACATCATGAGGCTGAGATCAGGTGACTTTCTTCACCGCCCTTTCGCGTTCCCTCTCCACTTCCCCCCCCCGGTGGTTTCTCTGTTCAAGGAATTGGGTCCTTTAAGAAGCTCTGGGATTATTTCATTTGACTTCCTGGTTTCCTACACAATTCTGTTCAGACTGTGGAGTCCTCGTGGGTGCAAAGCCGATTCCTAACTCCTAATTGCTGATCTAAGCCCCACTGCTGCACCTCATCCCACCTTCCATTTCTCCCCTCTCATAACTCTGGATATTCTCAATTCCCTTCATCATTTGATGATGGTTCTTGCTTCGTTGAATTAAGCTATGGGTGGATGCAGCCTAGATATTCCTAGCTGTCTGATACCCACCGTTACACCGCGTGAATTCGACCGGCCCGGTTTCTTTTTCCCTGCGTCTCCAAGTACCTATTCTCTCTACCGGTTTCACCGTTCCTATTCACCATGCTTGGCCGACTCTTGAGTACCGCTGCGTCGACTCTAAACCCGGCGGCATACTCTGGACGAACCAATGGAACGCCTCTTGAGTCTGTGACTGAAGAGGAACATACCTCCGGCCTTCTTTTCCCCGACGCCAGCCTCCTTCGACGTTCCAATACTCATGCCTTCCCATTGCAGACAACCTTCAATTCCCCTAATGCCTCGACCGCTGGTGCATATGATGACCGTGGGGGAATGGAATTGGATGCAATCAAGGATTTTCGTGTGATTGTTGCACAAAATGCATTGGGTGACCGAGATGCATGTGTCTTGCTTGACACTCGTGCGTCCGATTCATCCCCCGCCGGTCTTGGAATCGACCCACAAGGCAACGACCAGCCCGGTCTTAGACATACTCGGGCGGTATCAAGTCTTTCCCGTGGAACACGTCGCAATCTTCTCACCCAATCCTCCCTCGTCGAACCGAGTCCCCTCTCCGCAACTGCAGATGCACGCAGGTCGTCACCAGCCGGCCCGGGCGCTTTTTCCCGGGCTCGCGGCCGTAGTTCTACACTGGCGCCACCGGGAACATGGCATGACCCTGGCCCATCGCGACACTCCTCCGATTCCAATGATACCGGCCTTCTGAACTGCATCTTCGGCAGCAGCGCTTTCAGCTACCGGGGGTCATCTACGAAGATGCACATAATTTCCGCTGATGAAAGCCCGGCAACTGGGGTGAGTGCATCACCTGCTGCCCGCAGTCCACTTTCTCGGGCCTATACCACAGGGAGTCCCTCGGCTCCAATAGGAGTAGCCCGAGGAGTGGACGACAAGCCACCTTCCAAAGTCACAGTTCTCTTGACTCGCATGTTTAGCGTGAATCTTCCCGAAGGAGCGGAAGCATCGGCTGAGCGACATGACTATGCCAGTGCTCTCTACCAAGAGTCATTGCCAGAGATGGAGTTCCCATTCCCGGATGTTTCTAAGCGCAAGAAAATCAAAGAGAAGAAAACACCCATGTACGCGGTTGCAATTACGATTCAGATCCCCTTGCTGCCACGGAACACGGGACGTCCTGTATCAAGATTTAGTACTCCTGGCCTAGACTCTCCTCGGCCGCGGTTTTCAAGCTCGCTGGATTCCGATCACCGCTGGCCGGGTGCATTTTTTGATGATAGCCTATCTTCTGCCTCGCCCCCAGCTAGCCTGGATGAGCGCCTGGACTTGTTAGTTGATCATTGGGACGTCATCACTCGTACACTCTCCCACCTTGAAAGACTTGTTCGCAACGAAATTCTCTTTCTTTTGAAGAAGGTGGACTCTTTATCCGGGCCACACCCAAAGCCTGCGAAGCCTCCCAATATGCAGCGGACCAACCAGACCATTGTACATTTACCTGCCAACATTCTATCGGTCAATTCGAAGCTCAAAGAAGAAGCCCTTCGCAGCTCCCGCCGGATCAGCCTTGCTCTTCAAACCCCATATGTCGTCACTGGACAAAGCCGTTGGGGCGTCTGGCGGGAGGAAGGCCGCTCAATTGTCCGTGGTCTGGGTGACAAAGAGCAGAACTTCTTTTTCTTAGTGTTCTTGACAGCGTTTCTGGGGAATCACACCGAGTGGCTCAACAGCCTTGGCCCGGAGTGGTATCGTCGCCGCCATAACCAGCAACACAAAGCCCAGCAGGATGGCGAACTCATTCTTGCAAACAGAACAGTCATTATCTGTCCAGATAAAATGACTGCTCGTCGCCTTGTGTTCTTGCTAGCCGCTTTCTTGCCTTCCAAACAACGTTTGGAACCGTTACCTTCCCCTCTTAGACCTGGTACATCGGCCTCAATGCGTGCTGTCTCTCAAAGCCCACCGACCGTGCCTGTCCTCCGCCAGGAGTCCCTTCGGAGAGCGATCGAACGACGAGCTCTTGCTCAACGAATGTTCATGGGCGATAATGATCACCACCGGCGATCGGTGAGCGTTTCGTCTCAGGAGACAGCCCAGCGGTCGATAGATGGAGCTGAAATAAACCCGCCAGCGGAACACTCAGCCTCGGCCCGCAGAGGATCTGATGCTCGCTCCATCAAACCCCCCGGCGCAAACATCCATCCAAAGGATGCTCGGGCCATGAATACGAGCGGAGCAACCACCTCTATGATCACCCAGAGCAGTACTGTTCCTGTTCCCCATTTTACTTCTCAGCCAAGTCATTCTACCCAGGGTGGAATAGAGCGCGGCTCAGCCGAAGGCAACGATAGCCTAGCATCGGAGACTCTCCTGAAGAGCCTCCAACGAAGCAATAGTTCTGCAGTGAGCACGAATGGCAGTCTTTCCTCAGCTGGAGGTCGCTGGGGAGGGATTTTCTCCGGTCTTTGGAGCTCCCGCCAAGGCTCATCTACCGAAAGTAGCGAGCCATATTCCCCATCTGAAGCCCGCAGAAGGTCCACCTCTGCAATAACTGGTCCTGCTAGGCGCGGGTCGACCACTTTGACTCAAATGGTCAAGGAAGTCACAGAAAATGAGGATGAGCACAGGCCCGAAACAGCTCCCAGTGGAAATATCTCGATTCCAAGTGCTTCTGCCACCGCTCCTCACAACACTGAGCCTGCTTCGCCAGAGCCATCATCCCTTACCAGCCAAGTTCGGGAGTCACCTTTGAAGTTGTCAGTCCGAGCCGAGGAAGGCGTGGTGGATGTTGACCTTCCACTTCCTGGTTTCATGTCGCTTTCTTCGTCCGGCGATTCGACTATTGCCTCGCCAAAGAAGACTCGTACCTCCGTCACCAGCATCGACGCAATTGCTTCTACACACAGCAGTGGCTCCGGATTTCCTGGTACTATGAAGGATAGCGATGGACCCACTTCCCATGTGGCTGGTTGGTTGAAATTTTTCCATGAAGATTTCTCGCTCCAAGCGGTCCGGCCTTATGCTTCCCTTGAAGCAGAAATCAAACAGGCAATGCGGGCTGAACCCTCCCCGTACATTCCCTCCACATCCGATGTCGATGGATCGGAGAAATGGGTAGATGTTGCAACGACTTTGATTGCAGACACCAAGGCTTCCACGGTGAAACGGCTCCGCTTGCGGCGCAAGATCATAGTGGGTCATGGCTCTGGGGCTCCTCACACGCCTCCTTCGCCTACCAGCGCTACCACCCGTGGATCTACTGGAGGTGCCTCTGCCTCGCAATTCACCAACTTCTTTTCCGGACATGAGAAACCTAACCACGGCCTAACCGCTGATGAGCGGGACCAGAGCTTTGTGGAAGAGCGGTTTATTGAGGAACCTGTGATGGACCTCGACGGAGTTCTAGTTGATGCTGTCGAGCGTGTCTTGGGACAGAGCGGTTACTCGTCCATGGCACAGTCACGTGCCCCTTCCCCTAACCGTGCTCGTAGAGCTGAAGACAAAGGCTCCTCTTCTAGAGGCGATGAAGCCCCTCCCCCTGAAGTGCCTCGTGGTGAATGCCGCAAGATGGTCCTCGGGGCCCTTGAAGAAGTTGTCCGTCTTGTCACCGCTGAACATTGCCGTGAAGATGTGGACACCACCCTCGGGATTGCCGACCGCGAGCGGAGAAGAGCACAATCAGGTGCTGATAATACGCTGCGTGAAGGAATCCGAAAGTGGCTTCTTGACGTTGAAGAAGTTTGGTAAATCTGCTTCACCAGGCTTTGATTTCTTTACGTTTGCTGATTGCATATCCATGCATATTGCGCTCATGCATTGTTCTTTTTCTTTTTCTTGCCCAATACTTAGTGATTTGGTCTCGCCTGATTTGGTACTAAACCTGGGCTTGAAGTTTTTGCTAACCTTTCTCTTCTTTGCTTTTTCTTGTTTTTCGGCTTTGCCTCTCGCATTGCGACCTGTTTTGAATATGATACCCACCCACTTCATACTGAAGGTTAGTTCTACTTGTGGGGGCTCTTCCCCTGCGTTTTTAATATGACGCCTGAACAATTTGATACAAATGACATAAGTTCCATGAATTTCATACTCTATTTAATATGAATCTAGGCAATATAAACTAATTTCACACTGTGACCACTTGCTTCAACCTTTCCATCCTTAGTAGGAGAAACTCGGACAGTCTTCAAGATCTCGTCTGACTGAGCTGAGTTGATAATTTCGACGGTAGTCTCAGCCCGCAGTCGCCCATTGACCAGCAACTCAATTCCTTCCAGGGCATCATCCTCAGGGGCTTTGATCGTGGGATTGGTGGCAGTAACAGAGCCAGGACGGATCAAAATGGGCATGGTATCAAAGCCGTGAGTCTCGGTGTACCAACGACCAGACTCATAAGACTTGGAATGATCAAACCACGAGATCCATTTTCCAGCCTCATCATCAGGAGATCGAGGCACATAGAAAGTAACCTCACCCTCCTCGGTAAACACCGGTGCAACCAGTAAATTCGGCCCAAACAAATACTGCGTATCAATAGCATATGTATTAAGGTCCTCAGGGAACTCCAAGAACAGCGGCCGCATAAGCGGCGTGCCGTTTCCATGGCCCTTCAGCGCCTCCTGTAGAATATAAGGCGTAAGCAAGATCTTGCGCCTAACACATTCCCGCAGCACATCAGAACAATCCTCTCCATAGATCCACGGCACACGGAACGAAGAAGATCCATGTAGACGCGAGTGTGTCGACAGCAGACCAAACTGCACCCACCGCTTGTACAGCGCCGGAGGCGGCGTACCCTCGAACCCACCGATATCCGATGCCCAGAAGATATATCCAGAAAGCATCAGGCTCAGTCCGCCGCGCAGTGACTCAGCCATAGCCTCGAATGTGCTCTCGCAGTCGCCGCCCCAGTGAACTGGGTATGCCTGTCCGCCTGGGGCGGTACTGCGCGCAAAGAGGAGACCCTGGTTGCGTCCGACGCGGTTGCTGAGTGTCTCGTACACGGTCTTGTTGTAGAGAAGGGCGTAGTAGTTGTGCATGCGCTCCGGGTCGGCGCCGTTGTGGTATTTGACGCCCTTGATGGGAATGCGCTCGGCAAAGTCGGTCTTGAAGCTGTCGACGCCCATCTCCGCTAGTCGCTCCAGGTGTGCGTTGTACCACTTGCTGGCGGCAGGGTTTGTGAAGTCCACGATTGCCATGCCGGCTTGCCACATATCCCATTGCCATACCGACCCATCGGTGCGCTATGGATTGTTAGCGGTGATTTTTTTTTCTGATATCATTTTCTTGTGTGTTGTTGACATACCTTGATGAAGTACCCGTTCTTCTTGCCCTCTTCAAACAGTGGCGATGCCTGGGCGATGTACGGGTTGATCCAGACACTGATGCGGAGACCGCGCTCCTTGAGTCGCTTGAGATATCCCAACGCGTCCGGGAACATCTCCGAGTCGAAGTCGAAGTCACACCATTGATAGGACTTCATCCAGAAGCAATCGAAATGGAAGACGCCTAGTGGGATATCGCGGTCACGGAACCCATCAAGGAATCCAGTGACAGTCTCTTCGTCGTAGTTGGTTGTGAAACCTTTATAATAAAATAATGTCAACTTCTTTTCATGCAGCTTTCCCGAGCAAATAATATCCCTAACTCACTCGTAGTAAGCCAGAGGTTATAACTCCACGACGGAACCAAGGCTGGCCTGCCAGTCAAAGCAGTATACCGATTCAGAATATCCTTTGGCGTAGCTCCATACACAACAAAGTATTCAATCTCCTCACCAGGCACAGAGATATTGACGCGAGTCGTGCGCTCAGACTGCACCTCCAGACTAACCTTGCCGGGATGATTGACGAAAACGCCATATCCCTTGGAGCTGATATAGAAGGGGATATTCTTGTAGGCCAACTCGGACGAGGTACCGCCGTCCTCATTCCAGATATCGACCGTCTGTCCGTTCTTGACCAGAGGCCCGAACCGCTCTCCCAGACCGTAGACCTTCTCGCCAACGCCGAGGTCAAGCCCTGCGAGCATATATCCCTGGCGCTCGGCGTACATGCCGTCTTCATAGCGATGTTTTTCAGTGCGCTGATCGCGCACGTATCCAATAGAGCGGAACGACTGACCAGTCAGTTTCTTACCGGCTGGAGACTGGAATTCTAGGGCTAGTTCATTGGCGGAGGTGTTCAGAGCCAGATTGAGTGGGCCACTTGTGTAGTTGAGTTTATTTTCGGCCTTGTCGTCTTTGATCTTGGTGTGTCCGGTGGTCTTGTTCAGGTGGTAGTGAGGACCGTTGTCATTTTGGCCCGCCCTGCATGCTGTTAGTGGTTGCTAGCCCTAACATTGAGAGCCCCCGGGTTGAGCCCATTAGGTATTTACCAGTGGACAAGCTTCACGCCGATGATTCCCTCCACTGGCGAGGTAAGCGTCGCAGAGATAGTTGCTGTATATCTTCGTTAGCTTCTGGATTTTTATCCGGAGGGAGGATTAAAACACACGCGAATTGAGAGTATTTCCTCGGTGTGCCTGGAACTTGTTCAATAGTAGATTGACTGAGTCGTCTTCAATTGAAAATCGCTCCACGTTGCTCATCCACTCGATGTTGACGCCTTCCTATATAATTTGATTGGGTGTCAATATTTATTCTGTGCCAACTTCATTAACTAGAAGCGATTGGAATTACCTGCAGGAGCCACATCCCCTCAGTGAACTTCATCTTGAGAGAAAAGGCAGGAAATCTCAATTGAGATCCTCGTTCTTGAAATAAGTTCTACACCGGCTACCCTAGAGATACCTGGGGATCTTTCAACTTCCGATAGAAATGGAAAAAAGTTGTATAAGAGTAGAAAGTGAATGACAGCGAGGGCAGTCAAGCTCTTTTGTTTTACGCTGGCACGCCAGGGGCAAGGCAGACCTGCTTCATTTGACACGGTGCATCGTCCGCGATGGCCTGATTCTGAATAGCGCATTCACCAACAGGGAGCTCCGCTATTTTCTGGAGCTTGGGGTAGCACATAAGGCGGGGGGGGGCCAAAACCTCGGAGGTTTGGGGATGCCGTTGGATTTGTCCCCACCAACCAGAGCGCGTGGGTAAATTGTCAACTGAATGGTTGATATCAGGCTAAAATGGGTGGTGGCTTGCTTTAGCCTGGATGAGGGGTTATATCGACATAGAGACTGCATAGGTTTCCATTCCCCCCAAAAGAAAGATAGAAATTTGTAAAATCTGTACGGAAATACATGGGGGTTGCATAAAATAAAATGGTTCATTTCACGGTCACTTTTGCTTCATAAGAACAAGAAACATAGCTAATATCGCATTTCAGTTTGGGTACAAAATCATCAGAGCGTCAAATGGGTATCTTTGCATGGTTAGATCAAGGGTCGTAAGCTGCCACTCCTAGGGCTTGCATTGTAGCTGAGACTTTCCCCTCGAGCCCTGGCCCGTGTAACTTCCGGTGACATCAGTCCCTCGCGCGACTCACGGGTGATCCGGGATGGTAATCCTGGCGGCGGTGAGATATGATGACTGACTAGGCTGGCAGGAAGCTCGAGCGACGGGATCGACGCATCCATTAAGTTTGTGGTAGTCGATTCAACCTTTGTGGATGATGGACGAGCATGCGACTCCGAGTAGAACTGCTCTAGTTGGGTTGCATCGCCACAGAACTCAGCTAGACCGTTAAGGATATATTCTGGAGCACGGTACAGGTTTGCCGAGTCGATGCTTGCTGACCCAGATGGGGTAAGCGGGCTGCCAATGCTCCCAATATCATGAACGGGCCGGGTAATTGGAGAAAGCCGGGGCGAGATGCGGTCAAGTCCATCATGATTTGCTGCACGGCCTCGGAAGTCGGACCGATTGTGGTTCTCGAAACGGCCGGCGTCTCGACTTGCTGTGCTGCGGGTACTCACTAGCCGATTCGCAAGGAGGAGGAAATCGCCTTCATCCGTAATCTGCGCGAGGATGCTTCCGGTTCGGTGGATGAACTGCGGGTAAATGTAATCGGGCTTTCCCCAGGAGTAGGATACTTCAACATCTGCGGGGAATGCAGAGGCGGCTTCGAAGTCTAGGACGAAATCAAACTTCCGTAATATGGCCTTCTGGTAGTAGAGGCGATCTGGTGGACCTGGTTGCGCAAACGACGCATTGTTGAACACTGTGTGCAGTGGTCCTTTGGGTGGTGGGACCTTCAGTTTGATCTTGTAGGGTTTCCGGAATGGCTGCGTCTTGTGGATAGCACATGCTTCGGCAATCGGCACCTGCACCAATTTCAGCCCGAATTTGTCGGCAGTCGAGGCCCAAGAAAGCACAGTATCTTCAATCAACTTTGGGGTCGTGCTCATCCAGCTGAGTTCGATGTGGAAGCAATTCTCGGGGTTATGCAGCCGGTCCCAGTGAAGATCAACTACTTCTGGCCGATTCGACCGCTTGCGTGGATCAACATCGAATTTCATAGATTTGGACAGCATGATGGCCACCTTGTTCTTCGCCTTGGAAGGAGTGTTGGGAGTCTGTGGTATGCGCTCGTCGATGCTGTCTGATCGAGCTTTCAGACTGGCGGGAGAGTCTTTGGCAGTCCCGATGGCGGGTGTCGACGGCATTGATTTGTCTGACCTAAGCTGAGGGAACCAGCTTAGTCGAGACTCTGGACGAATGACACGATAATCGGCACAGACTTGGTAGAAATAGTTGCCATCTCGGAAATTGTGTCTCTTCTCCACGTGTTGGAACAACCCATGATCGATTAACTCGTTGCCGAATTTGACTGCTTGGTCACGAGTGTCGATATCACGTATGTTTTGCAAAAGCCAGGTCGTGAATTCAAACCCAATGAAGCAGTTGTAGTGTAGCCTCCAATGCCACCGTCGGTCCATCATCCGGACGCCCTTTTCGCCTTGGATAATCTGCGCCAACGACATAAGACTGATGCTGGATCTGTCTAACAGTTCTGACTCAGGCAGGAGCTGAGCAGGGGCATTGTCGAGCCCTGGATCGGTGAGTAGCAAACGGTCCAGCTCTGCTGTAACGATCTCTGATGGATTGCGTGTTTGATACATGATATTCAAAGGATTTTGGTCTCGCTTGGGATTTGAGGTCTCGAAAAGCTTTTCCTCCGGCGACACATATCTGTACCGTTGCCAGATATGGGTCAGTTGGCTGATCCCCAGCAAATGAATTTCTTCCTCGTTATCCTCATGAGAAGTCTGCAAATTTCGCCGAGAATTGGCATGAAGTTGAAGCGGAATCAAGACGTAACGGACTCGCCAGAAGTGCAGCTGCTGTGCCGGGTTTTGGAGATAATCTCGATGACCAGCAACATAATTATCGGCATAGTTCCAGTTGTATTCTTCGGCGGTCGGATCCAGCTTGATATCCTTCACTTCATATTCCGCACTCAATATTGTTTTCATCGCCGGTTGATAGAGAGTAAAGGTAGGCTTCTTGGGAGAAGTGACTACCGCAGAGTTTTGATGCGTAAAGCGGGTCACTTCAACTTCTCCCCCCTGGATGCAGACAAGTCGGTGGATCGTGTTGCCCTTGGAGAGAAACATTGTAAGCCCATCGCGCTCTAGACCTCGGAAATCAAAGACATTTAATGATTCAAGGGCGGGCTGCGCGGACACTTCGGCCACATGCTTTCCAACAATGATTTGGAAGCCATGAGAAAGCCGCAGCGAGATCATTTCTCGTAAAAGTACTCCGCGTGTCTTCGGTGCTTCAATGCCTTCGGAATCTTCATTTGGAAAGACACGATATGGTGTCTGAAGATAGTCCGAAGCAAGCACACTAGCTGTTGGAAATTCTTCCGTCGTCAATGGAAGCACAGCGGGAGACTTTAAGCTCTTCCACTTTACCACAGCCACATGTGGAGGGCGGGGATACGCATGTTGCCAACGGCCAAACCAACTAGTATCCCGCAACACGTCTTTAGGGGTATTGCATGGATTGACAGATCGGACCCACGGAGACAAAGCTTTGCTCGGGGAGTTCCGCGCATGTAGTTCGCGTGGACTATGGTTGACAGTGATTTCGATCTTGTGATCGTTCGGACGATCTTCACCATGGTCCCTAACGACTTGAATCGCTGGTGTTTCCACCAACAGTGATCCATGGGGGCCCACCTGCTCTGGCGGTTCGGATTCCTTAGGTGAATTTTTGGGAGGTATTTTGATGGAAATAGGCTTAGAAGGAGTCTGGGAAGGCTTGGCAGGCGCTGAAGATGTCGAAAGTGCCTCGAAGACTGACGTAGTCGATGCTGTTTCTGAGGGGCTCAAAGAAGTGATGCTTCTCGCATCGGAAATTGACCCGGCGGGAGTTCTTTGGTTTGTCATGGGCATAGCACTGGCATGTTCCACATTGACCCCTGTGCTTGCCATGGCTCTCGGCGGAGTAGCGCTCAAGCCTCGAAGCGCAAAGCTAATCGTCCGAGAAATTCGTGAGGCTATTGGCCCTGGAGTCTTTTTCAACACTGGTTTTATGGGAGACATGCTCTTGCCCGAGCTTGGGCTTTTTGGTGTACTCATATTCGAGTCAATTCTTCGGGGCCCAGAGTGCACAGAATCGTTTTCATCTGCTGGATTCGTTTCATGATGGCGGAGGCGCGTGATGGATCGCGCAGATAACCGTTCATGCACCCCGCCCCCAGCAGCCTGGACTTCTGATTCACTGGGCCGCTTTGCTCTGGGGGCTTTGGTAGCCTGGTGTTGTTTTGGAGAGACAGCGAAAATGTTTTCATCGTATTGGTCCATCCATGACATCACTGTCTTGCGTGAACTCTGTGTATCTCGAGTTTGCGATTCATTTTGGTCTGCTGTATTTTGAATGAAGGAGTCTGGGCGAAGACTATCACTGAGTTGTCCTTTAAAAGATGAAGGATTCGCGAAACGGGCTTTAGGGGGAGCACGACTGCCTGAACTGTAGCCGGGCCAAGATCCACGAGCTCTTGTTCCACCGCGCCCTTCAGTAAGGTAGGGGATTGTGATGTTTGCTTGTTCACTTTCCATGACTCCCATCATTTGGATCTCATACATACGAACTCGTGGCGTGAATGCCTTTGATGGCCGAGTGACGGTAAGAGAGATAGGCGCATTTGGGTCTTTTTTCAAGATTCGCCGGGCCTCTCGGTATGTTTCAGGGTTCCAATAGGAGATATCAAGCCAATGAGGAATACCAAAACTCCAGTCTTTGGCTTGAGGTGTTGCCCGTTCCCTCATTCTAGTTGCAGAGAGGTATGAGCTTGGGGAAAGATACGATGATCTGCTTACGACGCTTGAAAGTGAATGATGTATCTCAGAAGACATCCTATCCCTGTGAACACCATTGGATCCAGGCCCTCCCAAATCCCCAGAATGTTGCTCCACGGGCTCCCGGTATTTGAAGAGTGGCACGGAATGGAGAGGCATCGGACTCAAACAGACCAAGTCAATTGCTATGCCTCGATTCGCAAGGGCTTCTGTTGTGGAAGCCAAGGACTCATAAGAGACCTCGAAAACGCCGCTACCGGGGGTGATGACAATGATTGAGGTACCGGTGTGGACCATGTCTCGATCGATATGGTCGAAAGCTAGGTGAGCAGAGGCGAGATGAATGGCCTCTAGAATGTTTCCTCGTAGAGCTGAACTTGGGTGTCCGGCAATGGTGGCCATGTTTGGCTTGGAAGAGCTCCTGATACCACTGCTGAATACAGCATCCATGTCGTCTGGTTTCAAGATCGACACATCTCGCAAAAAGGTCCTGAATTCCCTTTTCAGCTCATCTAGGATAGTTGTCCAATGGCCGCTTGCCATATCATTTACTACCACACGGTAGAAATCTCGAGTCGGAACTTTGTTTGGTCCAGATTTGCTGTTGAAGTTCCCAGCGCCGAGTTTAGGCTGACTTGAATTTGTGGGCCTATCATATTCGACTCGGGTGAACAGCACAATGGTGACCAAATGTTTTGCATCGGAATTAGCCCATCTCTTGAAGAGCTCAGGTAGGAAACCGTTGATAACCCGACTGAAGAGGATGTCACCAGTCCCCTCCGAGTCAAAGTTCCACATTTCTTTCGACATTTGAATGAATAGCACATATTTGGCGGACTCGCTTCGGAAAATAGGGATCGTTTTGGGCGAGAAATATCCCGAAAGGCATTTCTTCTCTCGGATAAAGATGTTCTTGACAGTGGCTTTGATGCTCCCCATAAACATTATCTTTTGTCCTTTGTATATGATCTTATCTGACAACTCCGACATGACTAGTCTCCACATGTCCGATCGGACCATATATTGATCGCGAAAGGCGATATCGACATGAGACGCCGCACATTGGTCTCGATCCACAATCGATAATAGAACCTGCGTTCTGTTCTTAAAACCAAAGATGTTGGCAATGTTGTTTGTCACTGAAATTTCTAATTGAGGATTCCGAGCCTTGATTTCTGGTGGCAAGGCCTTGACCACAAATAAACAACGGCTCTGCAGTGGAGTCTTGAATTTTGAGGTGCTATCCGCTTGAGACGTTGAGTTAAGTTCAGCATGACTCTCGCGAGCAGTTTTCGAAACAGCCTCGGGCTTTAGAGTAGAATAACCAGTATCGCCAGATCCCCGCATGGGCAGGATCTCGACGACATCCCCAACTTGCACTTCGGTTTCGCCGAAGGCCGATGGATTCAACAAGATCTCTTCACGTGAAAACATCTCATCGTGCACCCAAAGCGCACACTGGTTTCGTGTCCAGCTTGCTGCGGACAGCCTGATAGTCCGATCATCTGTGGCTTGGTCGTGGTCATGGTCACGGTTCGAAGCCTCCAGTGAGTGGGTGGAGCTGCTCTCCAAGCTCGCCGCACTCACTTGCCTTAGGTGCGACCGCCGCATGGGCCCGCGCAAAGACATTTCTGTATGCCTTTATGTTTGCATTTCACTGAAATTAGTTATTTCAAATATCAGAATGCGTCCATGAGTTCTTGCAAGCGATAGCATTTGCCAAGGGGAGATACCACGGTCACGTGAATCTAGTGGTCACATGATATTGATGCCTGAGGCAAATAGTCAACCTCGATCTATTGCATACAATAGCAGCCGTTGATTTTCAGGTATCATACGAATTGGATCAATGGATAGTAAACTCCTTCCTACCCTGAAATCTCATGGGATATAAGAAAATGGTTAAATCCTGGGGGAATACTAGTTCTGAGCCCTAAACCACAGGTTTCTACAGATAGCCGTGACGTGCAAAGCAAAAATGGATGCACGACTTTGTTCCAGCGAACAGGCTGGCTGATATTTTAGTTTCTGAATACCGTAGGCATGAAACATTAAAATGCGATTTTATAGCTCGCGCTATGGCAGGTAGAATGTCTCTCGGGCGGACCAGATTCATACCGATAAAGTTAACCAAGAGAAAATCTCGTGCCTGTGACCTTTAGAGATCTTTCTATGCCCTTTTGTATCGCAGCGGCTTTTGACTTGGGGCAATTTGACTGACTCGATGATAACATATTGAGATGAGTGCCTGCTTACATGTAACTAAGCAGTGAGGTTGGGATGTCGGAGCATGAAGACCAGCATACCGGAGGATTTATTAATCCTACATATTTTTGTAATTAATGTTATGTAATCAGGGCTCCATATAAATTGTACGAAGAGCCGATACAGAAATACAGAGTGTTGAAACCCATTGATTGGACCCCC